>LPNX010814002.1:12529-23522 GCA_001517045.1 Pseudotsuga menziesii | reverse complement strand
TTGTAAAAACATTAAATGTTCTACATTAATAAACAATAAAACATTGCATTAAATTGACTGTTTGTATTTGTAAACAAGATTATAATTTATTATTAAATTGCTTTTTTTGTGCATGTGTGGCTAAGTATCTTAGCCCACAGGCCTGTGTGGCTGAGTATCTCAGCCCACATCCCTGTGTGGGAAGACAAAGAATAAATAAAAACATTTATATAAGTTTAAGTTGAAGTTGCTTCTGCTGAAAAAAAAGCCAACAAGTCTCAGCCCAAAAAATGATTACCCAAGGAAACATTTTTCAAAGTAAAATTTCTTCATTTTGTTTAGGTTGGACTGTCAAAGTTGTATGGAAGCATGGATCCTTTAGTAAATTGCCATTTCTCTAATGCATTATGAAAGGAACATAGTGAGTAAATTTTAAATTAATCAATCAAACTTTGTCGCTTATCAGGAAAAATTAATAGAACAAAAAAAGTATTTGCTTGTATGATTGAGAAGTGGACTCTCATACATGTGCCACTTACATCATAATGTCAATGCAAAAATTGTATTGAATATATTGAATAATTGTATTGAATAATTGAATAATTGAATTATTGAATAATTGAATAATTGTATTGAATAATTGAATAATTGAATAATTGTATTGAATATATTGAATAATTGTATTGTTTTTTTATATAAACTTTAAATAAAAATCAACTTTAACTTGAACTATAAGTTTATAAATTTTAACTTATACCTTTATAAACTTTAACTTATAAATAAAAAAACTTTATTCGTTTAAGTTTATAAACTTATAAATAAAAACTTTAACTTATAAATAGGTTAAAAACTTAAAATTTCTATAATTTTCTTATGATTAAAAAATATTAAAAATTAAATAACATTATATTATAATTTACATTTAATAATTTACAAATCATAGAAATAAATAATAATAAAACTAATAAAACTAATAAAAACAAAACTTAAACTTATAATCTAAACAAAACGTAAACAATAAATAAACTTGTAGAGGGATTCTTAATCTAATGGCAGTTCAAACTTCAATCTTCACGATAAGCACCAATGCCACCTTGTGAATAATTTTGCATAAAATGAAGGATGCAGATTACTTAACTCAGTGCATTTCATGTTTGTCACTTTGATAAAATTATCTTTATCTTATTTTATATGTCCCATGCATTTCATGTTTACCAAAGTATCAAAGAAGAAAGAATTGGAGTCAAGTTTGTCATAATGGGAGATCCTAATCCAAAAAAGGGTTTCAAGAAGCTAATAATCAAAGTTCATAAGGTTGATATCATCTTTTTTTTGTTTTATTTTGTGAAGTCATTTTGAAAGGAAAAACTTTAATAGTTTGAAGAGATATCATGAGCTCTCATCCCGTTGAAATGAAAGAAATGAAGCGGTTTCATGAGGTCAAGACTGAAATGCAGCTGCCCTTTCCATGAAAGCACAGTCCTGACTCTATGTATTAACAACAGACCACGAGAATCAGTCCCTTGTTCCATCCAAACCCAAAAGAGAGAACTCGTAAACAATAAACAGAATATGAAAACGGCAATACCTGTGACGGCCGTGAACTCCACCTCCAGCAGCAGCAAAGGTCGTGAACTCCACTCCACACTCAGAACTGATAAAATGAAAACGGAAATGGATGCTGGATGAAAAGAAATTGATGGGTGAAAGAAAGGACCTGCGTGGTCTGTTTATAGCAGGCTAAGGTGCCTTTTCCCTCCAATAAAACCGACTGTCACACCACAAAAATCGTGGGTGTTTTTCGTGGGTTTGTTTTGTGGCCCAAGTCGCACGACGAGTTCTGGCGAGTACTCACGATTCCGGCGAGTAGCGACTATTCCGGCGAGTTCCGGCGGTTACCCGTTTCCGGTGAGTAGCGACTATTCCGGCGAGTTCCGGCGGTTACCCGTTTCCGGCGAGTTGTCAGCCGAGTTTCCGGCGGTTACCCGTCTTGGCGTTTGATTCGGGCCCACTCGCGAGTACCAAGTGGGTGGTGCTTCATTGATTGTGAAATATATTAGACTACCTGGTATCATATGATTTCTTGTATGGATCTATAGTGTTTCTTGTCTTTCTTATCATTTCAGACAGGTGCTTTTAATCCCCTTTGCAATTGTTGAGTGTTTGTTACAAGAAATCCAAGATGGAGGATTGATGAGCGAATGGGATCTACCTTTGCTTCATGTACTTTCAAAACAAGAGAAGCATTATCCCTTAGATCTCACTGAGAAGGTGTTTTCTTTCCTTTCTACTTTCTTTCTCAACCTTGGTTCCTCAACCTTTGATCCACAACTCTTAAAAATTTATTTCGGTTCCAAGATCTTTCTTTGTTTTGTTCTTAGATCTATATTAAAAATCTGTATAAAGAGTAGATCTAAGTTCCTGAAGTCTAGATTTCTAGTGTTATTTAAATTTCAAATCTAAGATCTAGATCTAGCACTCTTCTTTCAAGTTTTAAGTTTAAATCTATAGTACTTGGTTAAGAGAATGTTTTGATCTTTAAATCGCTTATCTAGCATTAGTGCTTTCTTGTTTGCTTGCCATTCTCTTAAAGAGGCAAGCAAAGATCCTAAGAAGACAAGCTCTCTAGCTTGTCTCACTTAGTTAAATTTTACATTTTTTTTATTCATAATTTGACTTAGAAAATTCTAGATTTTTTGGAGATTTTTCAAAGATACTCTTAAAGTGTCTTTGAGCATCTTTTGCATTTGATAGCTTGCTTATTTTTTGTAGGTATAACAAAAAGGATAAGGAAACTCTATTTGTTTTGCGAGAAAACGAACCATTAAGATCTCAACGGATCCAAGTTATAAGGACCAAAGTGCACTTCCTCCATTGTTGTACAAATTTAATAAAGATTTGAGTAGGCTCATCAGATCCCACTCCTCATCCCCCCTAGAGGGATCTGCGTCGGTGCATTTTTGTGGTTTTTTTAATTTTTAGCTAGTTTAACTTTTATTTCTTGTTTAACCTTTTATTGTTGTCAAAGTAAAGGAAATAGTTACCCCATGCTCTCCCGAGTATCCCGAAAGGGGGAAAAGAGATTCGTGGTAGGATTAATTAGAAAATATTTCCATTTATTTGTTTTTGTTGCTATCCTTAAATTTGTAAAATTTACCTGGTTGTGCTCTCCCAAGTATCCCAAAAGGAGTAAAGAGACTCGCAGTCGTGATTAGTTAGTTAATAAACACCACATTAGGTTCTTAAATAAAATTAATGAAGGCTCCTTCCCCGTATGCCATGCACCATTGCAGCTCGTCTGATCAGTTGGTTGTACCAAAAAGGGATACAAGTGACTAAAATAATAGGGAAATCCATATAAGCTCATCTCTTGAGAAGTCAGGAGGTCGCAAAGGGTTGATACCATAGATTCAGGGGGCTACTCCAAGCAGGTTATGCCTCACCCCGTTGAACACTTGGTGAAACTGCTTTAGTGCTCATTTCGAAAGAGCCTGCCTTATTGGGCCAAACCAACAAGTTACCCACTCCCTTAATCACTCATTAATAATTTTAAAACTGACCAACAAGACAACTGCAATGCTTATACGACAATAGCACTCCACTTTTATAAGCACCATTATTCATCGGCGCTGGTCTATGTTATGTTTCATGCTTAAATCAAATTTTGCAAAAATATCGTGAATGATGTTTACATTGTCATATGTTGTTGATGTAATTTATTTCTTGCAATAGTCCGTTGTGATATTTTATCCATTTCATATTTAACTCTTGCAATTAATCTCTTTTGTCGTAGATTAAAAACCATGATTTCTCTTTTAATAGGGATTACCTTCCTTGGCTTTGCTAAGAGTTAGCCTAGATGGAGGAGCTGAGTATCAGGTGACAACACTAGGCTTGAGCTTGCCCCCGAGGTCGCACCCAGTGGCTTGAAGATTTCTACCAAGTGACCCGAGGTGCGAATTAGGCGGCAACACACTGAAAAGCATTTTATTTTAATTTACTTAGGCCAAAACTGTTGCAAACTGATAAACTGACCCATAAATCAAGTACAAGTTCCCGAAAATAAAAACTGAGTACACCAATGGACTTGGAAAATTCAAATACACTAGGAATGAGTACTCATACACCATATGTCCATAAAAAAATATACGTTAGAGGCCCCATCCATGCCAGGATAATAAAAATAATAAAGCCTGTAAACGCTGATAACCATAAAAATAACACAAGCCATTGGTAAACCATCATCTAAAGCATGAATATGTCTAATGGACACTGATAGACCACAAATAATCAAAGGCCAAAACTCATCCTAGACCCTCCTGCTGACTTGGTCAAATTGAGTTGACTAGGTCAAGAATGATCAAAACAATGATCCAAATGAAAATATATGATGTTGCAAGTACAAAATGGATATAGCATGCTCAATTATCTATGTTAGTAGTAAGACTAAAGTACAAGTGGCTTCTACTAGCGATTATAAACCCAGTACATATAAATAATATATCCAAATCAAAGTAATTAGTTGCTGTAAACAAGAACCTCAAGTGTATACTTATTCATAGATTTGGCCATCTTGCTAGTCAAGGGTGAAGGTGAATAAAGCAAGGTAAGGTCATGGGAATGACTTGATACTCAACATTGTAAGCATCTACGTTGAAGGAAAAGGGGATCAACACGACACATAACCTGGACTAAGTGAACAATAGGGAATGACAGTGTCTCACAAATGGGTGGAATAGTGAGAATGTTCCAATAGACTCTAGACAAGCAACCTTTTCAAAATAATTTACTTGCATAGCAAAAGACACTAGTCAACCTCCAAAGGCAAGTGCCCTGGAAAGCCTTCTGGCCTTCCAAAAAATGACAAAGGCATGACTCTGACAGGTCAGCCTCACCCTGTTGCCTTGTAGGGGAAAATGAGCGTTACATTATACAATGAATGGGTGCTCATCCTTTGGCCATTAACTCTTTCTAAACATTTACTTTATGCTCATTTAATTAACTAGCCATCCTCTAAGAGTAGGTGCCAGAAAATCCTGGTGAACCTCAGATAATGATTCGCTATGACCTCCATTTCCCACCACCGTCCATAGGTGCGATGGGGTGACCACCCTGTTGCCCTTTGGGGGCAAAGGACCTCACATCATACAAAGGATGAGTGCTCGTATCTTGGCAACTGGATGACTTTTACATTTTATTTGCAACAGTGTTAAAAATCACTTTTTGCTTTGCTGGCTAGGCATCCCTTTAGATAACACATTCAAGTCCCGATGCCTTAGTGTCTAAAGACACTTTTAATTAAGACTATTTGTGTTCAAGACCTAGAGGAAAACAATCCCCATGATAAGAATCATACAAACCAACACCGAGACACATTTTTGACATGGATACCTATTCCAACACAGAGGTGAAGGTGGGGGAAATCCTAGATGTCACTAGTCAAGTTACAAGTCAGGGTTAAACAAAATGAAGGGAAGGAAACAGATGGATGGAGACAGTGAAGATGGTGCCAAGGATAACAAGCTGTGTCCCTAAAGGGAAATGACCAAATCTATACTGAAAGTAGGGCATGACCAATGAGTATACAAAAGATTCTCTTGAACATAGCAACAAACTCACTTATTTTCTAGATTTCAATGAAAACCAATAAAATTTCACCAAGATACAACCACTATCAACCAAGTCTCATTGCTAAAATAGACAACAAAGCATAACCAAAATCCAAATTTACACATCAATATATCACCTGGGTCAAATACCTACATCCGATCTGAACAACCTGAAGGAGCTGAACACTGATGTTGTATATCAAGGGTACTATCATAATCTTTGTTATGGGATATGAAAATGGCTAACTCGATCATCAAATTTGGGGTCATGAGGCTCAGTCATGGCATGAAACTAGTCATCTGAATGCTCTGGGTCCACTAAATAAAAGTGATCATCAACTATAAGCTCATCATCTGCTGATCTCAATGTAGAGAACTGGCTCAAAAATATGCTCAGTACTGCTCAAGAACAATGGTAGCCTAACAATTATATATGTGACAACAATACTTCTCGGTTTAACTTGAATTTTGAATGCATCAGAGAAGTTTCTTGATAGCAGTTAAAAATTCTCTTATCCATTTTCAAAATTAACCAAATATCTTATAACTTTGCATTGTTGTTTTGATCATTGTCTTATTCCGAATTCCTTGCCAGTGTGTTTATTGTCTTGTTTATGCACAACCTAGCAGTCAAAGGATTGGCAAGATAATCGATTGCTTAACCAACACAACTATGGACCTTCTTCCCAACATGTCACTACCGGAAGTTCATTTGTTAGGTTTCCTTGGTCCAACAGTAAATGAACCTGGACTAACCAAGGGAGAGACCCTACCCAAAAAATTTCTGAGACTAGCCTAGAAGATCTAGCTAACCCCAAATACCGACCTAGCTCTATTTTTATGATGAAGTGTCTATCTAAGGATATTCAATCAAAGACAAGACATACTTTGGATTTCAATGATGTCTAAAATATACTATGAACAGTAAAATATACGATACAATGAAATAAAAGCATTTACAATAGAAGGTAGACAATTGGAGCTTCTTGAAATAATTAATAAATAACCCCCCAAATCCCAAAAAGGATTGAAAGTCATAGGGATTGTCAAGCTACTACAACCCTTCTATCCACCTGCGAGATTCAATGATGATGCTCGGCCCAATCTTTCAGAGCACTAACCCAGGAGGATCAACTGTACCCTTGGCCACACCACTCAACCTCTTAGATGCATGAAGAGTGATCTCCCTGAATACTATGTTCGATACACTATAGTAACAAAACGACCGAGGAATATTCATGCCTTGGAGCCTTACTTGTTTGATGTCTTCACCTTGGAGCTTTACATGCGTCAATTGTAGAGGGAGTGCTTCATATGTGGGTCTATCTTCTTGTGGATAGGTTGCTTGTAGTGGATTAGGATCACTTCATATTTTTTAACTTTCTTACCTCTCATATAAATAGAGGAAGGTGAGAGTTCCTTCTTTTATGCATATATCCATCCCTTGTATTAGAGATGTGAGAAGTGGAGTGCACTACTTCCTCTCTCGTGTACTCTTTATATTATCTCTCCTTGTCTTAATGTGCTAGGATTCTTGGAGAAGATCAAGGGACATTCTAGGGTTAAGGTTTCACCCAAAGGAGGAAAAGAAGCTAGGGTTTGTGATAAACCCTATAAGGATATAGATCACATTGTATCTTGTAGATCTTTTGAGAGAAGACTAACGTTTTGGAAACCCTAATGTTACTTTCTCTACTTATTGAGGAGGAGAAGTCGGAGAGGCATTTCGCTTCAGCCATGAAGGACATGTCAGTGATAATGCTAGCTTGTTGAGGAATCATTGTGGAGTAAGCAGCTTTAGTTAGAAGAGATTCTTGGCTAGGTTGGTGGCTAAGGTTTTCTTGCTTTCCCTACCTAGGGTGTGGAGAGCTTGAAATTATACCAGCTTGTGATAAGATATGAGTATGTACATGTGCTTCATCTCTTATATATAAATGAAATATTTCAACTGTCTAATTATTGCGTTCTTGAAGATTTGAATTTCATTTTGTGTTGTCTTCTCGATTGGGTCATTGCCAACACTTGTTGTTCGTGTTTATTTGACATTTTTAAAAGATTTAACATATATCTTGAAGATAAGGGGAGCAGATTTACTGCTATAAATTCTCCCTGTTACCACCTAAGTTGTACTTAGTTGGACTTTTAAACAAGCGGGCAAAGACGAACATAGTATATGTTCACTATCATATTTAGAAGTCAGTTCACGCCTCCAAGGGCCCTTTTTATTTTTTCCACATGTTCATATCCCCTTGGGGGAGTTGTAATAAAATGTATTAGCATGATGGATTTTTGTAAAGGACTTGGCTTTCCTAGGACTTAGACATTAATTCGACAAGCCTAGAGTGTTTTTTTTGTTAATTATATGTTGTTGAGTAAACGAATTATTATCTTCGAGTTTTTCACTCAAACTCCAAAGCCAAGGGAGTCGTCTTGGTGGTTAGGCCTTAGGAGGTTATTAAAGTTCATGTATCAATGTATATTAGTATGCTAGATATTATTTGAGTCATATGGACATGTGCTAGGTCCCCCTAGGTTTTTTTTTCATTTTCACAAAAAACAAAAATTTTCCATAAAACGGAGTTCTTTTAACGTTTTAATTAAAAAATTTGTAGAAGTCATAAAAGTGTGGTTAGGAGGCCAAATTTGCCACGAGGTGCTCGTTTTCTAACTCATAGCACCCACTTAACCCCGAAACCCACTTTTTAGAGAATTTGAGTGATTATTTATCACTTATATTAAAATTCTCTCGAAAATGTCAAAAAAGACCAAATAAATGGCCAAAAAGACAAAAGCCAAAAGACAAAAAATCAACATCCCTCAAATCAAGGAGGTTTGTCAGATACTTGTCTCTAGTGATTAGAAATCAAATCCAAGGAAAATAAGGAGCATCTCTTGATTGATTTGATTGAGGATTGGATCTCCAGTTTGAGGGGGCGCATTCCACTAAGGGAGGGGCGGATATCTCACTGGGAGCCAATAGTTTTGAGAGGTGGTGCCACTGTCATGGTGTTAACTCAAACTCAATCCCACAAATTACTCTCACAACTCTACTTCACTTCTAGTTACCAATTCTCCCTCTTGGGCTCATTTTTATTATAAAAGCAAGTCTATCTCCCCACTTCAAACTAGTTGGAGTCCTCTTGGGAAGAGCTTGCTTATTGTAATACTTGCTTATTTGTTTTGAGAAATAAACAGACTTTGGAGGTCGATTTTTTGTGGTGCCTTTAATGAGTGGATGAATTATCATTGATCTTAATGGAGGCAAACTTGTATTTGAGCCGCTTGTTTTACTTTTGCATCTAGTCTAGCTTACATGAAATATTGGTATCAGTTTGTAAGGAAGGTTATGCACTTTGTTTATTACTTTAATCTCTCAAGTATGGATGTTTAGAGATCTCATCGATTGCTTCATTTGTTTATGAACTTTTACAGTGATTTCTAACATATATGCTTCTAGATGTGATCTTTGTTTGCAAGTGATGTGATGTGCAGGTTATCTTAATTGGACGTTTTGAAGATCTTGCTTGCTTTTTCTTTTCCTCTAACATTTTCTTCCAGATATAGTCCCTTGGAATCCCAGGAGTGAAGCCTCAAAGTTTTTTCATCTCTTCAAGCCTTCTCTCTTTAATCCCTTTTCTTGTTTCGGTTACTCCGATGAGCAGTGATAGATCTACAAATCAATTCATTATTCATAAGTAGTTTATTTTGCTCAAGTTTTAAAGATCTAGCTAAAAAGATCTAGATCTGGAAGACTGAGATTCAGGAGTCCATTGAGATGATTTTAGTGACAATCTAGTTCATTGTGTTGAAATATTGTAACTTCGAAGAATATTCTATATGTATTTCTTTGTGGTCCCCGATGGTCCTACCGGGAGAACCACTTGTATTACTTTGTACCCTGATGCTCCTAATCGGAAGGACTAATAGGAGTCATGAGGCAGTCCCCTCTAATTGTAAAGGTGGGTCATTAGCACCCCAGTGTGGTAACTCGAGCCTACATGACAGATAGTTAACTTAAGTGAACGGATGAATATAAATAGAGGTGTAGTGCTCCTCATTTGTAACACACACTCTCACTTGAGTAGCACACTTGTGGAGGAGAGAAGTAGCTGGAGAAGGAGGAGGATCAGGTTTTTGATCTCCTTGTTGGTTTTACCTTTTTACCTTTTTGGGGCATCTATATTGAGGAAGCTTTTGCTGGGTTTTTCCCTTTAGGGTTTTCCCAGGATAAATCTGTGGTGTTCTTGTGATACTGTTTCTTTCAGTGATCCTGTTTATATGCTTTCGTTATGAAAAATGAAATGATATACTGATGTCTTAGCTAAGCATATGAAAATTCAACATGGTATCAGAGCTAACCTGAATAGGACAGCTTTCACAAGCTATAGAAGCTAGGGCTTCTTACTTTTTGGTTCTCTCTCCACAATCAATCAGCAAAAGAAGGCTAGGCTGACTCTCCATTGAAGGGTGCATCTTTTTGTCGAAGCGGAATTCGATTCCGAGCATTTTCAGTTTTCGGTGCGGGAAATTAGGGCTTCTTATTGAAGAGGAATTTTTGAGTGAGCCTGGCATAGGATTTCTCTCCTCATCAAAATCGAAGTTTAGAGACCTGGATCAAGATTTTTGGTTGGGTGAAACTCCGGGAAAGTCAAACCCTAGTTTGACCCCGAGCTAGAAAAACCCTAAATACTAAAACTGCTACATTTTAGTACATTCGCTATATACCAAGATTGGAGAAGGATCAGGAGCTGAAAATTGCAGAGGCCGAAGATAAAATCTTGATGTACACTGTGTCCAAAATTCAGCCTCAGATTCGCTATATTCTGGGAGATATGATCCGTCAAAGTTAGGGTTCCAGTCTCCTCCTGAATTCATCCCTAAACAAGACACCTGGGGAAAATTGCTATAGCATAGGCTACAGAGGTCCAAATTAAATTCCTAAAGATGTTCCAGAAAGAGCACGGACTGTACTTTCTGTGGTCCTAATTTCAGAACCAGAAGATGAAACAGTGACACGTGGCAGGCTGTACAACTTCGCTGTTCTGAACAGTCCTGAAACAGGTCACCTTGGGAAAATAATCATAAATCCCAATTGGTGAAACCAATTCTGATGAAACCTGTGGTGTTGGATCAAGGACATGCGAGGTTACCTCAGTGCGAAATTTCAGACACAGAGGAGCTGTAATTTCGGAGATATAACAGAAGCAGTGACAGGCATTTCTGCAGAAGAAATTGGAAAACTAGGGCTTCCTATCCCGAGAGCTTTCCTCCATTGTTTTCAGAAAAAGAGTACATTGGACAGCTCCATTTGAAGAGATATATCTTTCTATCCAATCATATCTAAAAGATTCCAAGTTTTGAAAATTAGGGTTTCTCTGACAAACCCTAGATCAACTGGCTCTGAA
>LPNX010813960.1:40424-67825 GCA_001517045.1 Pseudotsuga menziesii | reverse complement strand
GAGTGGAGGTTTGACAACAAGCCTGGCGGCCACGAGCTCACAGCTCAACCACTCCACAGCCAAGACCAAAACAAAATGCGATTTTAGGGTTTGGGACAAGTTTATATGGTAACACGAGGTCAACAAAACCTAATCATTAAACATCAACCACGTGTCCCTCAAATCTTTTGCAAATTATGGGTTTCATGCTATAGTTCGAAAGCCTCGCTTAAACCTGCACAAATCATTGTGTTAAAAGTCAAAACCTTATGATAGGCTATTTTTCATGTTTTTCTTATCTTATGCTTGATTTAGTTTAATAAACCAAAACATCAATGGGGAAGTAATCCCTAAAGACTAGGGTCTTTTTCATGACTTAAAACTTTAACTTTTGTATATTTATGTTGTTCTCATTATTTTTTATAATGTTTCTATTGGTATAGTAAGGTACAAACAATAGAGAATGAACCAATATTATATAGAAATATTTAACCATAGAGATCCTTGATCTAGGATTTAGTCTAAGCATGGATTTAAATTTCAACTATATGCTTTGTCAATAAAAATTCATATAAAATGAGATTTCTTATACAAGAAAATTAAAAACAATTACTTGATCAAGGAGGATCATTAAGTAGAATAATTAAAGTTTTGGAAAGAGCTTGAATAAACATAAGGAGTACTTATACTAACACTAGCGTTAAATATGTAGTTTTGGTTGCAAATAAGTTTAACTTATCTTCTAGTTTATAGACTTCTTAGGCAACTATGCTCTTAATGGCAGAAGTAGAACTGTGCTTAGTATACACCATCTAAACATGTAACACAAGTCTATAACTGAAAACACAAGAAGGATGATTAATGGAACAAGTACTGTGGCAGTAAACATAACTGCGCTAAACCCATTCCTTTACATTAGTGTTATTACAAACATTCATGCAGATTTCTAACAATAGAAATACCAACAATACCTTTTACGAGGACAAGCTACAAAATAAACAATTTAACTAGCATTTTATCCTATGCTAGTTGAGTGTTATTCTCGATCTGGAATTTACTGATAACAAAACTGCTTACCTGTTTAGAACCTGTAAAAGAAGCATCACTTCACTGCATTAGCTGTAAGCTAAGTAAGCCCTGATCTCATCTAAGGTTCTTTCCTACTTGACATAAAACAGTAAGCCCTGATCTCATCTAAGGTTCTTTCCTACTTTCGTTCACTAAATATTATGAGGAAATAGCTATTGGGGAGGATAAGCTAATGCTCTTCTAGAGCAGAGCTTGTACCTCCTACTCTTCAACCTTTTGGTTGCTTTATTTTTTAGTATGGATGGTCGAGTCTTTTAGCATCATATTGAATGTCTTGAGGTTGGCACTATTTCTCCTCTGAGAGTGTTGATATTAGTACACTTCATCGAGCACTTCCTTGGATATACTGAACTAGGCTCTTTATGTTTCCTCCTTAGACATGTATGGATGATCTATCTTATAAAGTTGGCTGATGTTTTCCTCAGAGTTCACAGAATGATCTATCTTTCTTGCATTGTACAGGCCCTCGAAACTGTCTTATGGTTCTGCTTTGATATGATATCTTGATATCATCGTGCTATAACAAGTTACCTCTGATTCTATTATTGAATATCAAGGAACAACTATTTTTCTTCTAGAAAAAAAAAGGATATCCATAGCTATCTCCATGAATCACTCAAGTGATCCTCATCCCTAACTTCTTTCCTTGTCCTCATCTTTACTTCATACATAAACTATGCATAGTCTTCCTTATCTTTTTTTTGTAAGTCTGCACATTCTATTAAACTGATAAAACAAAAGTTACAAGTCTGAGAAAAGTTTGGGGTGGTTGAAGGTAGTGAAACCACCTCCCGAGCCAATCAAAATTGCATAGTCTTTTGAGACAACTTAAACCTAGAAAGTCTAATGGCATTGAGTGCCATGAAAACAAAAATCTGGTTCTTAATATATTGGTTCTGCAAATTGACAAAATAATTAGCATAAACTGAACTAACAACCCATGGCAAAAAGACTTGATATAATAGTCCAAACCAGAAAGAGACTGAGCCATTGCTAGAGCCATGAGCAGGAGCTATAGGGGGGAACCTCCTCCAGGATGGGGCAGGCCCATCCACCTTCTTCAGAGTTGGTAACCGGGTTGGTTGCTGGTGGAGGAGACGACTTGCTGCTCGAGCCTTCACTACCCCACATGCGTTTGAACAAAGGTTCAATGGTGGTCGAGATGGGAAAGGGCGCGCTGGTGGCAGCTTCTGAAACCGGTGTTGAACCTTTATCCAAAGACCTTCCTCCTGTAGCACTTCCACAACCAACCTCCATGGTGTCGACTCGTCTCAGTCCACTGGCCAAGCATTTCCATGCAAAGGTGGCGTCCAAGCTGCTAAGCTGGCTATCCATATATGTCATCTTAGCTTTGACAAAGAGGACAATATTAGAAGCTGAGATCCAGCTCCCCAACATATCCTCCATGAGAACATCCATCATGTTTTTTATGAGCTAATAATGATTTATTTTGCCTCTCCCTATTCCTGTAGCAAGCTGCTCATTCACCAGACGACCTTCTCAATCATCAATAAGGACCCTGACATGCGTCGATATCCCAGCTTCATAACCTTCCTCCACCATTACGCTCATACCTCGCTAGGATTTGCCTCTGCCGTTGCTACCCCTTCTGGGGGTTCCTTGTTGCCTAGACATCATGGAGACCAAAGCAAGAGAGTGCAGCTGGTGGGGGTGATGAAGCTGCAAAACCAGCGGTAGGAAGTTGCCAATGAGTTGCAGAGCAGGCTGACTGAGCTGAGCTGAGGCGAATATACAAACTCAAAACCAAAAACAATCACACATAACATAATGCCATCAGATGATCTTGCCCTGGTCCATGGCTTGCCGCTTAACCCGATTTCTTTGTACTTGCTGAGAACTCGCACGATCCAAACCAACCGTCATTGAACCAGAATTAATTCAGATGGAATAGGATTGACCTTTGTCCGTCTGGGAATAAACGTCCTCACGCACCCGCAATGAAGAGTTGAGGGGTCGGAGGGAGGGTCAATGGCCCCGACATGCGTGGTGCCACGTAACCAGCTCGTGGCTCATCAACAACCCAAATACTTAAGCTCAAACCTATTACTTAAAAAACATTTTTTTACTACACAAACTTACATACTAAATTATATTCTATTTATATATATATAATTAAATTATTTTTAATAGTGAAAATTTATAAATATTTTTATAAACCACATAAAGAAACATTAGTGACTTTCCCACCCAAAGAAAAAACTAAAATAACGTTTCTCATTCTCAATAACCTTGTCAAGCTCACCTTAAATGATTATACTAGTTATTTAATAAAATTAAAAAATGTGACTTTCCCACCCAAAGGAAAAACTAAAATAACGTTTCTCATTCTCAATAACCTTATCAATACTCACCTTAAATGATTATACTAGTTATTTAATAAAATTAGAAAATACTTTATTAAAATAAATGACACCTTGACTATGACTGTTTAATAAAAATAATAATGTTTAATAAAAATTAATAAAAACAATTTGATATAGTAAATAAATAAATATATTTCCCTAACGTGCTACCAACGGCTACAGTCTTTTTCTTATTGGTAACTCATAAGCATTGGAATCTAGAAAGTCTCTGAACAGGATTACATAATATGTGATCAAAAGGAATCATCTTGCTCCAAAGGAAATGTGTGTTGTGAACTAAAGAGCTTTTACTCTGCTCCTCACGGAAAAGAAGGGTCGGAAGGAGAAAGAAGAATCAAATGATTGCAAGCAAGAGACATGGTTTTTCCAAAGAGTATGTATCCTCTACAACTTAGGTCTCCGTATCCACTGCAACTTTGAGTTAAGTTCCGTGGAAGTGTCATTTACCTTCCTGTCTGCATTTCTATTGCAACAACTTAGTAATCTTGTAAATAACTGGAAATTATGAACTGCCAACTTCAACAAATATTCTTATATGGNACAACTTAGTAATCTTGTAAAGAACTGGAAATTATGAACTGCCAACTTTGTAATCTTAAGGAACTGGAAATTATGAACTGCCAACTTCAACAAATATTCTCAGATGGTTGGAGGTATGAGTTATTCCATCAATCTAAAAGCAAGCTTTGAGCTGCAAACATAACCATCCATTCAAATAAAATANCAAGCTTTGAGCTGCAAACATAACCATCCATTCAAATCAAATAGGGGATACACCCATGATTGCTTCTCTTTCTCTGAAGATTAAAAAATAATAATGCCTCTTTTCCATTANTTGCTTCTCTTTCTCTGAAGATTAAAAAATAATAATGCCTCTTTGCCATTAACTTCAATCTCTCTCTCTGAAATTATATCTCACATCATAGCTAAAGCTTAGTTTACGTTCATGTCTNATTATATCTCACATCATAGCTAAAGCTTAGTTTATGTTCATGTCCTGAGAAGGTTTTGGAATCATACCCACCATCCCTATTCTCTTTCCTTCCCATTGATCTAGAGGTAGGATTGAAGGTATGGCTTTACCTCTAATATCTAGGGTAAGGGTAACTGTAAGGAATTTAGGGTTAAGGCTTAGGTTACTAATAGAAGGATTGAGGATACACACAGGTACAGCTAGGGTTTTCTTTAAGAAGGGGATATCTTGGATATCATGGAGTTCTATGGTTAGTGTTTGGTTTTCAGAAGGATTTGATGCTTCTGCTCCTGGTAAGGAAATTCAGTTTAAGGTGGATTTTTCTGTGTGCGAAAATGGCTAGAAATGACAAGGGCAAAGGCATTGCCGAATGCTATGGAAAATACGATACGATGGATGCTGTGGTGGCGGGCACGGTAGTGGAAAATTTTGTTTTGGATTCTGCCGCTCCATGTAATATCATTCCTTTTCATACAATGGAGGCACTGGGTTTAAATCCCACACATCCTACTACTAGATTTCTCTTTCTTCCTACCGACATCGACCATGGCGAGTGCGATTCCAGCAGGTCTAATTGATGGAGTTTCTGTTGATATCGGCCCGGTTCAAGTCTTATCGACATTCCAAATCCTGAGAATGCAAGTTAACAATTCCTACCCTCTGCTACTTGGCGCTCCATATATGATTGCTGTTGAATATTTCCTGGTTCAAGCAGTAGCTACACTTTCCATTGAGGGGTTGGTTGTAAAGCATGGCAAGGTTGTTAGGTTTCCTTTTTCTCAACAACAGAAGAGGGAAAAACGCAGGGCCTTACAATTCCATCCTATTAAGATGCACGACACTGGCGATGTTCAAGGTGTAGACTTACCACAGCCATCGACAGGTCCGGGCATTTTGTCCAATTCATCTGAGCAACGCAAGGGCATAGAATACAACCCTATTGGGATAGAAGACACCGGAAATGTTCAAGTTTCTGACTTACCGCAGCTATTGGCAGGTCCTGGCATTGTGTCCAATTTACCCGAGCAACGCAAGGTCTTAGAATACAACCCTATTGATTTGGAGGATACTGACCGTGTTCAAGTTGCTGTCTTACCACAGCCATCGGCAGGCCCTGGCATTGTGTTCAAATCTCCTAAACAACGCAGTGGCTCCCAATATTATCCAATCGAGATATCAGACACTGTGGATGTAGAAGGTGATGATTTACCACAGGCGTCGGCAGGCCCTAGCTTTGTGTCCATTTCACCTGAGCAGCGCATAGGCTCAAAATACAACCCCATCGAAATATTGGACACCTTTGATGTTGAAGGTGATGCACAGCCATTGGCAGGCCCCTCAGGCCCCTCCATTGTGTCCGATCCGCTTCCCCATTCTGCAGCATTTATAGTCTGGAAAAGATAAAAAACAAATCTACGATGCAAATGTTGCGCAAGGTATACAAGTTACAAACACAACTTGTAGTTGTTGGATTAAGTTTGAAAAACAGTTTACTTGTATTCCAAATCAGATGGCTTTCATGCAAAATGAGTGAAGGGCCAGTTGGAATCAAATAGAGTTAAATCAGCCCACGAATGGGCACAGAATAACTTCTAAATTTTTCACTTCAATTGGGTTGTTATTTTTATTTATGTATTTAGTTTTTTTCCACTTCAATTGGGTTGTTATTTTTATTTATGTTTTAAGTTTTTGTGGTTTTCATCTTTATAGCAGTAGACTGCAACTTTGAATTGCTGGTCGTCTCTATCAAAGCTATAGTTTTTTCTAGTACGAAGTATATGTACATATAAGTTAAGTTTTATATTTTCATATATCTCTGTACTACGCACACCTATCCTACAATCCATCCATCCATGTACTGTTTGTTTTGCCTCCTTTCATCTTTTCTAAACTTATATTATGCATGATTTTAATGTGATCAGCATTAATATGATGAGAGGCAATTAATAACTAAACATATTTATATTGTTATCGTTCTACAAGTAGCGGTTGCATTTTTTGATCAAATTTACAATTCATATATGTTGGGGTCTGCAGGAGTCTGTCAGGCAGCTCTCAGTGATGGAGAAGGTTCAATGTCTCGCTCATACAGTACACAAGCATAAATAGCGCAAATTATCGGTGAGTATAATTATCATCATTATTATTGCTATATCGACATATAAGTTCAAATATTATTTTTTCACATACTTTGCTCTAACACACATATAAGTTTAAGTAAACACCACTTGCTCTAACCAAAACATATTGACTAAATTTTAACATTTTCTTACCGGTCTGTAGGGTCCCTGTTCTGATTCAATCCCCTTTGAATCATGAATTCCACCATAATGCCAATATTTGTCACATATTTTCTGACTTCACTGTCCGCAACCTCAGTCCTCACTTGCAGCTTTACTGCAATTTGTTCACTATACTTTGCTGAGAATATACCCTATCCATGCTATGAATCATCTAGGTCTGTATCTAGATATAATATTTATGCCCTGCACCTTTCCTTTTGCACACAATCTCAACACTTTAGTTCGATTCCAGTTAATGATAATACTTCACAGGCTATGCCTTTACTCATACCCGTGACTGCAAACCTTTGGTACGATTCCTCATTACCAGATTCAAAACACACAATTAGCTGCAATTAGCTGCAGAATAACCTCAAGGCTCATTCTTCATTTCAGGAGAAGAATGAATCTTATCCATGAGATCAAATACTACGATTCTAAGGACAGGGCTTTGAAATCACTTACTCGAATTTGGTGTTGGAGAAAAAGAAAACATCTTCGTTCATTCTTGATAATGACTCGGTCTCCCTCAACAATCCCTTTATATTGTCTGAAAAGCTACAAGCCATGACACTACAGATCTACAGCCTATCATCATGCGAGCTGTTTCTTCTGTAGAGAGGTTTTGGTCATGATCTTTTCTATTGAATTTGCTGGTTACCAATCCTCCTATAATCTGCTTTTAACAACTCAATCCTTCATCAATCAATCCATCCACAATTTGTAAAAGTACCCAGAACTTGTGATGCTACCAAATCTGTGACTAAATCTTAAGAATGACAGAAATGATTATTGGATCTCAAGAATAACGATTTCATTGAATGGGAAACATCAATCTCATTCCCTGCAACCACGGATCAATTCTCAGGGTGACTTATCTTCTCCCTTTGAATGGAAAACCCACGATTCCTCTAATTCCATAGGCTCAATTCCTTTCAGCGCATCAATTTATGTCAGCTATAGATAATTCAGTGATTCACAAAAGTGATCTCCTTGCTTCTTATATCATATATGTTATTATACTGAATCTCTATTTATTGGAATTTACCACACGCAAAAAATGCGTTTAGTCTTCTGATGTATTGAACGCTACAGACCTGCACTACAATCTGATCCACATCTAACTCCTTTTCTTGGATCGACTATGTACTTGTCATTAAAGACCTTTATCTCAATGAAAAGAGGCGCAAAGCACCGATACAGTGTCCTATTACTGGAATTCCATCCACAAAGAGTCAAAATGCTCATATAGGAAGGCGGTCTCACACATAGTGAAGGTTTAAACACTCCGATTTCAGTAACAAACTTTATTACAAATTCCTGTAACCACAGAAATTCCTTCTATATCTCTCTCTGGCCGGACTCCACACAGTTTTTCTTTGGGCATTGCTCAGCCCTAGGCTAGTTTAAAAAACTACTATGCCTCATAGGCTTACAATATAAAGAAGGAATAAAACTACTAATTAGTTCAGATCTTAATTATTCTCCATTAGATCTACAACTACCCCTAAGATCTTTCTAAGATCTCTTTCAACCCGCGATATCTGCTTAGGAAGGAAGATTCAATCACATACTTGGTATTTTATTAAACACTCACTTATTTAAAATCCTTCTAAAATCTAATTGCAAAATTAGGAGCTATAATTATTTCATTAAGAGAACCCACTCCCTTTTGTAAATTCCAAGACCCCCTTAGGCCTGCTCAGCAAGGTTGATTTTGAGAGAATATGCTCCTGCATCAGACTCCCAGGGTACAAAAGTTTTATGACGTCCTGGTCATTGTTTTCAATTGCTTCTTCCCACCTGAATCCCATATTTGATACTGCTACTGTTCACATGCTCTGCTCCACTGTTCCTTTACTGTTCTCCTCAATCTTCTAGGATCCCATATTTTGCTTTCTTTGTTCATGTACTTTATGCTTCCATACTTCTGTCATTATGTCTGCAATGCTATGTTGCATGAGATTTCTTTTCCACTCAGCTTCATACACTTCTCCATAAGTGGTTAAGATTCTTAGTTGTCTTTTCCATGGTTTCTCTGTAATATGCTGACTGTTCTCATCTTCAGAATTCTTATATCTGACTGCCTCTACACATAACTCAAACAAACTACAGAAAATACTTTGCTTATTAAACTCTTGAATCCTATCATCAGTCAAAAAGATAACTGCTAACACCACTTGCTTGTCTTCATTACATATGTAGATTGCTGCTTCTTCCTATGCATTAAATTTTTTTTCCTGGGAAAAAAAGCATAATTTCATTTCATCTTTCGAGAACAAAATTACATTTTGCAGATACACAACTTGTGTATTTGGAGTTAACCATAAAGGTCCAAAAAAACAAAAAGAGACGAGTGTTCAGTCCCTGTCAAAACATTGTCCACAATACATCTGTAGTGATAGAGCAAAATTACAGCCACAATACTGAGGTACATCCCCACAGTTTTCAGCATATAAACAAAGCTAATAAACAGATAATAAAGTCCATCAGAACCATTGACCCACCGCAGGGCCAAAATGCCAAAACAGTAAAATATAAAGCCACCTCTGATGAGATAAACAAGAGAACCGGATATAAAGTGTCAAATCTGAGCGACCCCTTCAATGAAGGGTCTATGAAACTTCCTGTGCATTAATTATTTCTTGAATTTCTCATTTATCTTATGTAGCCTGCTGATTATATTTAGTACTTTCATTCTCTTTATTGTCTTCCAAGATAATTCTTTGCTCTAAACCTTGTTTCACTACATGAAACATAATTTCATTTTCATGAGACAATTTTGCCTCTTCTTTCCTTATCTTGTCTTCTTCTGTACTATCATACTATGCTTTCTTGGACACTCCTCAGGACCGATTTGAACTCTGTTTACAATGTACCTTCCTGTATTCTGTCTTCCTCAACCTTGGGATTGATTAATCACTCTTCCAGAAATTTTAAGTTATCAAAATCTGTTGCCATTGCATCTGAGTGTTGTTCTTCAATATCTTTGTCCTTCTTATGGCTATCTTCATAAACCAGTTCTGTTGTATTTGCTGTGAGGACAATTTTCTGTGTCTATTTTTCTTCAAGACCTGCACTCTTTGAATATGTATGATCTCCCTTTTCACTGCTTTTATGAGACAATTCTGCCACTTTCTCTGTTATGATAGATTTCTGATTCTGCCCTTCTTCTATGCCTTCATGAGGCAATTCTTCATCTTTATTTTCTTTTATGACAACTTCTAGTGGCTTCCTATCTTCATAACATGCATTCACACACAATTCATTAGTTTTAAAAACATGAGACTCCTTGGTCTCTGTTGAGACTCTTGGCATCTCTTGCTTATGCTGATCTGACTCCTGTGACTCTCAGCAGTTCTCTCATCAATATCTTCATTGTCTCCAAGCTCTAGTTCACAAATGTGAACTGCTTCTTTTTCTTTCAAAGAATTATGTACATACTCAGTTCTACTGAGTCTCTTTTGTCTTCAACCAAACATTCATCCTATGTTTCAATTTTTTGACAAATAATTTCACAATAGGCCATTTGACCCTTCTTAGCTTTTATCCACTATTATGGTCTTCTTCAACTCTATTCTGTAGTAGCTTCATCATTGTATTGAACTCTTTCTTTAACTCAGTAATTTACCTGTCAGATTTTTTGTCACTCATCTTCCTTCTGCCAATTGCTATGGTATCTCCCTTCATCTTACTGTGGCTTGCTTCTGAACCCTTGACATTACTATCCATCTTCATCTTCATCTCTTCCTTTGTGAGCTTCTCCATTCTCATCTGTGAGCTGCAATAAGCCTTTTTAGTAACAAGTCTATTTCACTTTGCTAGAATACCTCACCAAGCTTCTCTTGAACTTAGCCTTTTTGTAACGTTCCCGACCCTCCGACCGACGAAGAGGATGCTACGGTGTCATTAACATCCGGGCAACCGCCCTATGAACATGAATACATATATAAATTGAAACCAAATGCTTTGAACTAGAACATGCACAGATACATAGTTATTTATCATATAGTGGAAGCAAACATACGTTCATATAAGTATTCAACATGTTCATCATATTCATTAAATAGTAAGAAAAAATGCAGAGATGAAATGGTCAATAATACTTATCTTATAAAGAATTTGTCCTACAACCAGCTACGTCGCTGTAATCTTCCACCCAACCATAGGCTAGCGTGCTCCTTAATATCTCAGCAACGCTGCCACCCTCGAGTTGGGCATGACTTCCCCAAGGAGTAAGGAACAAGCAGGCTTACACATAGCCAAGGATACACAAATCAGCCAAGCCAACATAGTTTGGTTTATCAGGCCATCAAGGAGCTGGGAAATGTTGTATGCTAAGCTGGTGAGCTCATTACGGAGCTAGGGACACCTACACCAGAACTAGCCTGACTTCTAAGACACCCACACACACCCAACACAAGGAATCAATCTCTTCTCTGCTACACTATCCCTCAGGCCTTGACTTCCCTTCCAGTGCTATTCAGGTGTTGTGGGGAAGAAAGCCAACCCTCTAGCTTTGTCTGTATGGTTCCCAAACACACCAGGTTTATCAAGCAAACTAAGCCTTCATCCCTACTCCAACACAGTTCGAAGACCAACCACTGCATACATGTAGTCCAACAAGCGATTTATAGCTTGGATAGGGAAAACAATTCCTGAGTCGTTCTTGGCCCTATCGTGGCCAAAACGACTCCATAACAGCCTACAACAACCCAAAACGTAAAAGCAAACACAACCAACAAACGTGGGGAAACAACATCCTGTTTTCAACAATGAAGCCATGGGGAAACTTACACAGGGTGCAGTGGGGAAGAAAACAGACTCCCAATATGTACGTAAGGGAAATTTACACATAGACACCAAAATCCGGATGGAAAACACACCAGATACCCCACAGTAGAAAACGTGAATGACAGTCAAAGACGGCTCTCCTCCTTGTTGCGTGGGAAAAACAATGGGAATCCAATTCGGTGCATGAGGAGAATGATCCCCCTCTTGCGTGAGGATGAGCCATAGTGCTAAACGGTGCGTGGGTAAACAGAACGTCCTTGCGCGTAAGGATGAACGAGGAACAATCGCTAGTGGGAGAGTGCCCCTGCAGTAGTCGTGAGAGTGGAGTGATGGGCGTAGTGGTCTTTTCCTGCTCGCGTGAGGGTCAACCTGCTGGTGGAGTGTGCGTGTGGGCAAGGATTGACAGTGCTGCCACACTCCACTCCCCAGCAATAACTGCCCCAACTAACATCAAAACATTTAAGATGGTAGTTGGATAGGACAAGGGAAGGTGAGCAATTCAAAAGGGTGGGTGACAAGTAAAGGGTTTTAACAGCTGACACATGGCTTTTCCCCATAGGCCCAAGGTTTGATAATTCCCCCTCCCTATCCTTAGGAAAATCATGCCCTTTTCAATATGGTTGCAGTGAACATAGCTAGTTGGGTTCATTTAATTAAAAATGCAGGTTTACATGATGATAAAACTTAATATGTGCCGCATACCACGATATACCTTCGGCAACGATTCCGTTCGCCGAAACATAACACAACCAAATCGATGGTGGGGCTTTTGCCTTTAGGTCCGCACCACGATTCATTACAATATATACATCATGTACATTTAAAGCAAACGGGGTCAAAACTAGGGTGTCACATTCCCCTCCCCCTTCAATAGCACTGTTCTCAGTGCTTTACAAAATTTGAACAAAATGCTACATTGGTACTGCCTCAGTGTTCTGCAGGTTTGAACAAAAATGGATGTGCCAATCGCATGGCATCCTCCAGCTCCCACGTAGCCTCTTCAGGTCCATAGTGCTCCCATTGCACCTTTACCTAACCTATGGCCTGGTTCCGGAGCATTGTGACCTTCTTGTCGAGGATGCGCATTGGCTTGGTTCGGAACTCTCCCTCAGGTTTCACCTGAATCACATCCCAATTTATCACATGGTTAGGATCATGTACATATCTTTTAAGCAAAGAAACATGAAAATCATTATGAGCTCTAGTGCAAGCAGGCAATGCAAGTCTATATGCAACTGGCCCTATTCTTTCAAGCACTTCAAATGACCCACAATATCTTGGTGACAGCTTGGCATAGCTTCCAAGCTTCAAGGAACTCTTCCTTTCCCTCACTCTGAGGTAAACATGATCTCCAACATTGAACTCCCTGTTCACTCAATGCTTATCTGCATAGCTTTTCTGTCTGTCCTGTGCTGCTTTCAGATTCTGCTTGATCTTTACAACCTCTTGCTCCATTTCCTTGAGCAATTCTGGTCCAAGCACAACCTTGTTCACTGGATTATCCCAAGTCACAGGTGTCCTAGAAATTCTTCCATACAAAACTTCATATGGACTCATCCCCAAGGATGCTTGCTGTCCATTGTTATAAGCAAACTCTACCAAGTGCAAATAATCCTCCCACTTGGTTGGTTTGTCCATCACGTACATGCGAAGCATGTCTTCAAGCACCCGATTAACTCTCTCTATTTGTCATCTGTTTGAGGATGTTATTCAATGATTAAGTTTAGCTTTGTACCCAAATGTGCAAATAACCCCTTCCAAAAGTTGGAAGTAAACTTGACGTCTCGATCAGAAACTATTGCCTTCGGCAATCCATGCAATCTGAAAATCTCCTTCGTGAAGATCTTTGCAATGTCATTAGTCTTATGCATAGACTTAACTAGTATAAAATGTGCTTCCTTTGTCAACTTGTCTACCACAACCATGATGGAATCATGTTGTCTCCAAGTCATCGGCAATCCTGTAATAAAATCCATGGAAATAACCTCCCATTTCCATTCTAGAACTGGCAAAGGCTGCAACAAGCCTGCTGGGTGTTGATGCTCAACCTTTACTTGCTGACACTTCATGCACCTCGAAATGTATTCAGTCATGTCCTTTTTCATTCCTGGCCAAAAGTACTGCTTTCTGGCTGTAGCAATTGTCTTCTGGTATCCTGGGTGACCAGAGTACGGAGTTTGATGGATCTCATCAATAACAACTCTCCTCAAATTTGCTACGTTTGGAATATAAATCCTACCTTTATAAGTAAGAAGTCCCTCTTCTTCTAATTTATATCTCTCATACCTCTTCTCAAGACTTTGCTGCTGCAATTTGTCTTTTATCAGTTCATACAATTCATCTTCGGCAGTACGATTAACAATTTGCTGCCTCAAATCTGATTGGCAAATACTAAGACATGCTACATGCATTTCCTGCACTTTCTTGTTGAGTGCATCAACTACCTTATTCTCTTTTCCCTTTATGTGCTTGATTTCAAAATCAAACTCACATAAAAACTCCAGCCATCTCGCTTGCCTAGCATTCAGAGTAGGTTGATCAAATAGATACTTCAGACCACAATGGTGCGTCCTCAGTTCAAATCTTCTACCCATCAAGTAATGCCTCCACATCTTGAGAGCATGTACTATGGCTGCAAGCTCTAGATCATGAGTGGCATAGTTCTTCTCATGCTCCTTCAGCTTTCTCGATTCATAACATATCACGTGGTTGTCTTGCATAAGGACTCCTCCAAGCCCTTGTCTGCATGCATCGGTACATACCACAAAATATTTCTCTGGATCTGCGACTTTCAATACTGGTGCACTAGTGAGAAGATTCTTCAACTGCTGGAAGCTTTCTTCACACCTCGATGTCCATTCAAATTTTATCCCCTTCCTTTGCATAGAAGTGATGGCATGTGCAACTTTGGACAATCCCTCAATGAATCTCCAGTAGTATCCTGCAAGTCCCATAAAAGATCTTACATCTGTCACATTTCTTGGAGTAGGCCAATCCATAATGGCTTCAATATTTTTAGGGTCCACATATATGCCCTCTTCTGAGATAATGTGACCAAAATACTGAATTCTATCTCTATAGAAGTCAGACTTGCTCAGCTTTGCATATAGTTGATGCTCCCTGAGCAATTGCAATGTCAATCTCAAATGTTCTTCATGTTCTTTCTCATTCTTAGAATAAACAAGAATTTCATCAAGGAAAACAAGAACAAACTTGTCCAAATACCTGCTGAAGACACTGTTCATAAGGCACATAAATGTAGCTGGTGCATTTGTGAGACCAAATGGTCCCACTACATACTCATAATGTCCATACCTTGTCCTAAAGGCTGTCTTATGAATGTCTTCATCCTTGATTCTCACCTGATGGTAACCAGACCTCAAGTCAATCTTGGAAAATACCTTTGCTCCTCTCATTTGATCAAAGAGGTCATCAATCCTTGGCAAAGGATATTTATTCTTCACAGTAACCTTGTTCAATTGTTTGTAATCAATACACAACCTGAGTGTACCATCTTTTTTCTTTGCAAACAGAACTGGTGCTCCCCAAGGAGACACACTCAGCCTAATATACTTCTTTTCCAACAACTCCTGCAGTTCCATCTTCAGTTCTAGCATCTCTGGTGTACTCATCCTGTAGGGTGTCTTGGATATTGGTGCTGCTCTTGGCACAAGTTCAATTGTGAAATCAATGTCCCTCTTTGGAGGAAGCCCTGGAATCTCATCAGGAAACACATCTTTGAATTCCTGTAACACCTGATAGTCCTCCAACCTCGAAGTTTCATTCTCCGTTGCCTCCAAAATCTGAGCTGCATACAACTGGAAACCTTTCCTACAGAACTTCTTTAACTGCATTTCTGAAACCTGCCGTACTGAAATCTCCTTTGGAATACCTTTCACAACTACTAGGTTTACTTCTTCATTCATGCATTCGAAAGTCTTATTGTAACAGTCAAGCTTCACTCTGTGAGCTTCTAACCAATCCATTCCAATGAGAACATCATAGGAACCAAGCGGTAGAACATTCAGATCTACACCCGTGACCAACCTGTTCATGACCAAAGGACATTTCTCTACCACTTCACTGACCTTTCTCTTAGTTCCAGTGGCTAGCTGAACTAACCAAGGTTTTCTATGCTTTACTTTCTTAAAAGCACAAATCTCCACTACTCTAGGAGTAATGTAACTGTGAGTAGAACCGGGGTCAATCAAAATAGAAACAGATTGCTCAACAATCTTACCTGCAACTTCAACCACCGTTGACTGGTGATCTGCTTGGCGGTCCTCCAGTGCGGCATAAATCCTAGGGACTGCCTTTGCTACTTGACCCACAGTTTCTGCTTCTTGAATGTTGTAAGCTGGTCTTGCACTCTCATTCTCGAGTGGACAAGTTTTGCGCATGTGGGGTCCTCCACATCTCCAACATTGAAGTGGTCCTCTATTATGTTGTGGATCCTAAGGCTTTTCTCCTGTCACTCCAATTGGTTTACTCGCAACTTGGGATGGCTGTTTCTGCTGATTCATGAAGTTAGAAGGTTTGAAACCTTTCTTTCTTTGGTTAAACTTCTCATTCTTCTTGTCCTTCCATGCCTTATGGTAATCAGGTTTACTTTTGCTTTGCTCATAGCAATACTTAGCCTTCTTTATTGCTTCTTCAAGATTTCTAGGTTCATAAAACTCAATCCTGTCTTTGTAAGACTGAGGCAATCCACTCAGAAACCGCTGGAATTTCACTTTTTCATCTTTGATGTACCTGACATACCTCAATAGTTCCAAGAACTTGTTTGCATACTCTTCCATGGTCTGCTGTCCCAATCTCAGCTCATGGAACTCCTTAATCTTGTCATCATAATACCTGTCAGAGAGGTATTTCTGCTTGAAATACTTCTTGAACTGTTTCCACTTCAGTCTCTTTTCACTGATCCTTTTCACTTGCTTGAAGTGTTCCCACCAAATGGATGCCCTTCCATTCAGATTGAATATGGCAACTCTTGCCTTCATGTTTCCTGAATAGTCCTGAACTTGGAAGTACTTCTTTATCCCAAGAGGCCAAGCTTCCGCTTCTTGTCCAGTCTTTACCTCACCATCAAATGTAGGAGGTTTAGCCTTCTTAAATTCATCCCGAGAGCGATCCCTATGGTGTCTCTTTCTCTTTCTTTTACGAGAAGAATAGTTTGAATCCTCGTTGGATTCTTTAGAGTCAGATGACCCACTAGATGTCGTTCGTCTCCTAGTACTGCTCTTACTGCCTTCTGGTCTTACTGTACCTCGTCCAGAGTCTATCTTTCTTTGTAAGTCTGTCAAGCTCTGCAACATAGCAGCATTCAACTGGTGCTGCTCTTCCTGGGATTTAATTAAGCTTCTTATGGTGGCTACAACATCTGACGGTGTCTCTTGGAATCTCCTTCTATTAGACTCTATGTCATCATTTCCATTACGGACATTTTCTCCCATGGCATCTCTCCCACGCTCGTAAGAATCCTGAGCATCATATCCGTCATGGGTTCTCATAACTGAACCATTACTTATTTACCAAACTGTACTATTTGGGATACTGCCCTTGAAGGTGTCTATGATTCTGCAAATGTGTTAGTAACACAACTGTTAGATGCATACATTGATAAAAATCAGAACTACTTACCTTCTCTTGGAAAAATAAAAAATAACAATTTCGTTTAAACACAAAATCTTCCTCCTTTTTAGCCCTGTAATCCATTGACAATCTGTTGAAAACCCAGTTGAAAACCCAAAAATTTCCTTGTATAAAATCGGGTCTCATCCCAACAAAATTTTCGACAATTTGGCGGTCAAAACAACAAACACCTTCGGCGCTCATTGGCGGCCCTCTCGATTAACATCATCCGATGTATCGGCGGATCCAACAACTAAAGTTTTCTGCTGTATCGGATCTTTAGTCGTCTAAGCTTCTGGACTACTACCGACGGCGACCCCATCAACTGATTTCCTCCGATATGTCGACGATCGGAAATGTTACCCACTACAGCATCGGCAAGGAGACTAACTCCATAACGCTGCATCGATGGTCGAAACCACTGTTCATTGGGTGGATTGTTAACTAGGTAGCTGCAATTGCTGGTAGTAATCCCACTGCGGGTTCCGCAGACCCTAACTCATCAGCTGTCAGGACAGTTAACCACTAAGCGTTGTGTGTTGGTGATCGGAACATCGACGGTTTAACTTCTAATCGTCGGAGTGCTAGTCCACATGACGACCTCAACGATGGACTCACCAACAGATAAATTCATTCGACGCATCGGCGGACCCAACAACTAATTTCTTCCGTGGCGTCGACGACCCAATCCACTAACTTGCTCCGACGTATCAGCGGTCTCATCAAATATTTTTCGTCGACGTTTCGGCGATCCGAACAACTAACTTCTTTCGACGTCAGTTGCCACATCGACGGCTCCATCCTCTAAATTTCACGGATGGTCCCGACTAAGTGGGCCAACGTTTCGATGGTCCAATCTTCTAACGTTCGCCGATCGCCGATGGTCTCAACACTAAGACAGATTTTTCGAAAATTTTCTTCTTCTTTCTCGCTCGCGTCGGCGCCTTCATCCTCTAACATTCTCCGATGGCAGTGACGTTTCGGCGGTTCCTTCATCTAATTTTCGTCGATCCGCTCAACTAATATTCATCGACGTTTCGGTGGTCCCTAGCCATACGGAGCCGTCATTTTGGTGCTTCCATCGTCTAATAATCGGCGATCCAATCAATTGATCTTCGCCGATCGCCAATGGCTTGTTTCGGGTGGTTTTTCAACTAAAAAGGGCCGACGTTTCGGTAGTCTTCGGCTGATCTCTGCTGAAACTACAGCTCCCACAACCACTATTCTCCGCTGACAGCCAACGAACACTTAGAAATTTTTTTGAAATCCTTTCCGCCTACCCCCCGTCGGGTGGCCTTCCGCCTATGCTTTCCGATGTATCGGAGGATCTTCCCACTTAGTCCTCCGATGATCCGACGAGTTGGGTGCTTAGGAAATTTTTCAACGAAATTTTTTTGTCATAATTTCTGATTTCTGCTGGGCAGAAGGCAACCTGCCTCTACTAACTGGTTTCTTATGGCCCATTCAGGCCCATGATGTAACATAAGCTCTAATACCACAATGTAACGTCCCCAACCCTCCGACCGGTGAAGAAGACGCTACGACGTCATTAACATCTGGGCAACCGCCTCATGAACATGAATACATATACAAATTGAAACCAAATGCTTTGAACTAGAACATGCACAGATACATAGTTATTTATCATACAGCGGAAGAAAACATACGTTCATATAAGCATTCAACATGTTCATCATATTCATTAAACAGTAAGTATAAATGCAGAGACAAAATGGTCAATAATACTTATCTTATAAAGAATTTGTCCCGCAACCAGCTATGTCACTGCAGCATTCCACCCAACTAGAGGCCAGTGTTCTCCTTAATCTCTCAGCAACGCCGCCACCCCCGAGCTGGGCATGGCTTCCCTTAGGAATAAGGAACAAGCAGGCTTACACATAGCCAAGGATACACAAATCAGCCAAGCCAACACAATTGGGTTTATCAGGCCATCAAGGAGCTGGGAAAGGCTGTATGCTAAGCTGGTGAGCTCATTACGGAGCTAGGGACACCTACACCAGAACTAGCCTGACTTCTAAGACACCCACACACACCCAACACAAGGAATCAGTCCCTTCTCTGCTACACAGTCCTTCAGGCCCTGACTTCCCTTCCAGTGCTGTTCAGGGGTTGTGGAGAAGAAAGCCAGCCCTCTAGCTTTGTCTGTGTGGTTCCCAAACACACCAGGTTTATTAAGCAAACCAAGCCTTCATCCCTACTCCAACACAGTCCGAAGACCAACCATTACATACACGCAGTCCAACAAGCGATTCACAACTTGGATAGAGAAAACAATTCCTGAGTCGTTCTTGGCCCTATCGTGGCCAAAACAACTCCATAACAGCCTACAACAGCCCAAAACGTAAAAGTAAACATAGCCAACAAACGTGGGGAAACAACATCCCGTTTTCAACAATGAAGCCACAGGGAAACTTACACAGGCCACAGTGGGGAAAAAAACAGACTCCCAATCTGTACGTAAGGGAAATTTACACACAGACCCCAAAATCCGGATGGAAAACACACCAGATACCCCACGGTAGAAAACGTGAATGACTGTCAAAGACGGCTCTCATCCTTGCTGTGTGGGAAAAACAATGGGAATCCCAATTGGTGCGTGAGGAGAATGATCCCCCTCCTACGTGAGGATGAGCCATAGTGCCAAACGGTGCGTGGGTAAACGGAACGTCCCTGTGCGTAAGGATGAATGAGGAACAATCGCCAGTGGGAGAGTGCCCCTGCAATCATGGTGAGGATGGAGTGATGGGCGTAGTGGTCTTTTCCTGCCTGCGTGAGAGTCAACCTGCTGGTGGAGTGTGCGTGTGGGAAAGGACTGACAGTCCTGCCACACTCCACTCCCCAGCAATAACTGCCCCAATTAACAACAGAACATTTAAGATGGTAGTTGGATAGGATAAGGGAAGGTGAGCAATCCAAAAGGGTGGGTGACAAGTAAAGGGGTTTAACAGTTGACACATGGCTTTTCCCCATAGGCTCAAGGTTTGATGATTCCCCCTCCCTATCCTTAGGAAAATCATGCCCTTTTCAATATGGTTGCAGTGAACATAGCTGGTTGGGTTCATTTAATTAAAAATGCATGTTTACGTGATGACAAAACTTAATATGTGCATGGTACCACGATATGCTTTCGGCAATGATTCCGTTCGCCGAAACATAACACAACCAAATTGATGGTGGGGCTTTTGCCTTTAGCTCTGCACCATGATTCGTTACAATATATACATCATGTACATTTAATGCAAACGGGGTCAAAACTGGGGTGTTACACTTTTGGTATCCCTCTGGTTTTACCTTGAGAACCTTTTGAGCATCCCTAGCTCCCCTAGGCTTCTGCATTCACACTTCTCACTTTCTCCTCTGAGAATTTCCACTTGTCCTCCTTACTTTCAATTTAAATTGAAAGTGATCACAACTTTGCCTTGCTATGAGAGTCCTTTTTGCTACTTTTTCTATTTGTTGCTACCTGTCAAGAACATACAAAGTACTCTGCTCTAATTCAATTCAAAATTCAAAGACCTTTCTACTTACCAACGTCATTAAATCTGCTTTAGGAGCTACTGTCCTCATCAATTTTCTCTTTCTATCATCTGCAACAACTACATGTTGCTTTTCAGATTCCTTCTTCTGAACTTTCTGCTCTCTTTGGTCTAAGCCTGTTCTGATTTATTCTCCTCAAAGGCATTCCTTCTTTGCATTTTTCTTCAATAGCCTATTAAAGGTCAAGTTCATTTGGCATTGTTCTTCGTTCTATGCCCAATTTCTTGACACTATGATTCTTTTTCCTCTTCTTAGCCGCAAGATCTTTTAGCTCTGATACCACTTGATGCAGAGTAAACACCACTTGCTCTAGCCAAAACATAATTGACTGAATTTTATCATTTTCTTACCAGTTTGTAGGGTCCCTGTTCTAATTCAATCCCCTTTCAGTCATGAATTCCACCATTATGCCAAGATCTGTCACTTGTTTTCCAACTTGACTGTCCACAACCTCAGTCTTCACTTGCAGCTTTACTGCAATTTGTTCACTATACTTTGCTGAGAATATACCCTATCCACGCTATTGATCATCTAAGTCTGGATATAGATATAACCTTTATGCCCTGCACCTTTCCTTTTGCATATGATCTCAACACTACGCCTTTCCCTTTTAAGGACAGGGCTTTACAAGCTACGCCTTTACTCATACCCATGACCGCAAACCTTTGGCATGATTCCTCATTACCAGATTCAAAACACAGAGATATAAATTACACACTTACAGTTAGCTGTAGAATTACCTCAAATTCAAAACAAATACTCTGTGGCATGCCTTCATTTCTGGACAAAAATGAATCTCATCCCTAAGATCAAATACTATGATTCTAAGGACTGGGCTTTAAAATGACATACTCGAATTTGGTATTGGAGAAAATAAAACATCTTCGTTCATTCTCAATAGAGACTTGGTCTCCCTCAACAATCCCTTTATATTGTCTGAAAAGTTACAAGCCATGACACTACAAGTCTACAGCCTATCATCATGTGAGTTGTTTCTTCTGTAGAGAGACTTTGGTCATGATCTTTTTTATTGAATTTGCTGGTCACGAATCCTCCTGTAATCTGCTTTTAACAATTCAAGCCTTCCTCAATTGGTCCATTCATGATTTGTCAAAAGGTACCCAGAACCTGTGATGCTACCAAATCTGTCAGCAATTCTTAAGAATGAAAAATCATTATTGTATCTCAAGAATAACGGTTTCATTTTATGGCAAACATCAATCTCATACCCTGCAACCATGGATAAATTCTTAGGGTGACTTATCTTTTCCCTTTTAATGGAAAACCCAAGGTTGCTCTCATTCCACAGGCTCAATTCTGTTAGTTTTGTACCTAGGGAAGTGTTTCCCTAGTGACTTTTTCCTTAGTTACTTAGAGAGGGGACATAAAGTGACCCTTGCATTAAATGACTTAAGTAAAAGCATTTAATTTGAATTTAAAGCATTAAAGTCACTTTTTGATAAATTTAAGTGGGTGAGTGAAATTAATATTTTAGAAATAAAATATGAGCATTTAATTTCAGCGCTTGATCTAATCTAATCTCCACTGTTAGATTAGACTCACCCTAGGGTTTTCTCAAAAAGGCATGGGAAAGGCATTTTGTCTCACTTTTGCAGATTGAAGTGAGAAGAGAGAGCTGAGAGAAAGAAGAGAGAAAGTTTCCATTTTTCCTGAGCAAGAGGAAAAATTTGTAGCACACGAATTGAGGGAAAAGACAGCAGCAAAGAGGGCACGGAAATCGAGTAGAAGACAACAGCATTTATTGCTGGCCCGTACAGTCCGTATAGTATGGTTTTCGAGGAAACATGCACGTTTTTCGAGGAATATTTTTGGGCACGATTTTCTAGAATTTTTTTCTCGGGCAGGGATTTTGAGGTCCGTACAGTCAATCCATACAATTGCATGAAAATCGAGGCAAAAAACAGAGAAGAAAAAAAATCTTAGTTTGATTTTTTTCTTGTTTGGTGCAGAAAACGAGGCAAAAATTTTCTCTTCCAGGTTGAGATAAGTTTGTCTGAAAATTTCTGAGTTTTGCTTTAAATTTCCCTATAATAAAATCTCTCTCTGACTGGTTTTACCCTTGTGGGTTTTTCTAGGGCCATTGGCCAAAAATCCTAGTGTTCTGTGTGATTAGATGGCGTGCTGAGTTTTATTTACTGTCACTAAAAAAGATTAGTTACAGCAGTGTTTTAAGTTTGAAAAATTTTGTTTATTTCCAGCACTTTATTTTTCTAAAAATGTCATAAATAGAAATATAATTTTTACTTAAAACCGGTGGCTGAAAACTAGTGAAAAATCTACATGGTATTAGAGCGGGTTGGGGCAGAAAATTAAATTTTAGCAGTGAAACAGTCATTTCGAGAATTTAGAAAAACCTTTGTGACAGTAGTACATTTTGTTGAAACTTTGTTTTTTGAGAAAATGACTTCCGTGGGGTTGAGATTTGATTATAGGTTGGATGGGGCAGTGAACTTTGTCTCATGGAAAGCCCAAATTTTACTTGTGTTGAAGGAGAATGAGTTGTGAGAGGAAGTAGTTAGGAACACTACAACAAATCCCGTTACTATTCCCCCTTTTACTGATGCAACATTACTTGCAGCCTTTAATAAGAAAAATATTAAAGCCATAAGGATAATCTTAGATGATGTTAAAGATCATGTTATTCCTCACATTTCTGGGAAGGATCATGCACATGAGATGTGGAGTGCTTTGATCGGGTTGTTTCAGAGTACTAATGAAAACAGGAAGATGGTGCTTAGAGAGAAGCTGAAAAACATCAAGATGGTCAAAGGAGAGGTGTGTATGGCCTATCTTACTAGGATCTCTAAGGTGAGAGATGAGCTTGCTGTTGTGGGGGTGGTGGTTACTGGTCCTAAGTTATTGCAGACAGCCTTGAATGGGGTGACTGCACCTTGGAATGTGTTTGTTTAGGGGTTGGTGGCCACAGAGAACTTACCATCTTGGGACAGGGTCTGTGATGACTTTTTTTAGGAGGAGACTCGTAGGGGTTTCTTATAGTGCAGTGGTTCTACTAGTAGGGGAGATGAGGAGGATGTGACATTGGCAGTGAAAGGGAATAAGAAGAGCAAGAAGGGTCCTAAGAAGGGTGGGGCCAAGCAGCAGCAGGATGGGCAGAAGAAGGATATGAGCACTATGAAGTGCTTTGCATGTCACAAGATGGGACACTATGCTGCTATGTGTCCGAACAAGAAGAAGAAGAAGCAGCAGACAGCCGCTTCAATTGAGATCAATGATTTTGCAGCTAGATTTCAGAGTGAGTTTTCACTATGCATTGGGCATGTTAAGAGAGAGAACATTCATTCTCACCAGTGCGAATGTTGACAGACAAAGGGAGTTTTTCTGTGTGACAGACTATTCTTACAGTGCATCTACTTCTAGCACTCGGTACATAGATAGCGGAGCCTCGAGCCACATGACAGGTGCTCGTGAGATGTTCTTCGAGCTTTCATAGGCAAATACAAATGTGGAGGTTGTGTTGGGAGATGACTCGGTAGTCAGTGCAGTTGGACGTGTGACCATTACATTTCAAAGGGAGTCCATGAGTCCCATGGTATTGCGGGATGTATTGTATGTGCCTGGGTTGAAGAAGAACCTAGTGTCAGTTTCCATGATCAAGGATCAGGGTCTTGGGGTGTCTTTCATTGATGGACACGTGCATATGTTTCCTAAGACTGCAGGACCATCTGCTTCAGTTGCCATTGGAGCGAGTTGTGGGAAATTGTATAGGCTCTTGTTTCAACCGCAGCATGCTTTAGCACATAGAAGCAATAGTGAGTTGTGTGAGCTTTGGCATAAGAGGATGGCTCACTTGCATCATCCAGCCTTGGGGTTGTTAAGGCACATGGTGACAGGTTTACCAGAGTTCAACATAGGGCAGAGTGATGTGTGCAGGGTGTGTGCTTTGGGAAAGTACACCAAGACTGATTTTCTGAGCAGTGATAGCAGGTCAGCTGTTACTCTTGACTTGATACATTCAGACTTATGCGGACCTATGTCTTCTCTGTGCTTGAGAGGATACGAGTATTATGTGACATTCATTGATGACCATTGCAAGAAGACCTGGATCTACTTTTTGAAGAGCAAGAAGTTCGAGGAAGTCTTACAGAGGTTCCAAGAGTTCAAAGCTCTTGTGGAGAACCAAACAGGGAGGAAGATCCGAGTCTTGAGATCGGATAACAGGGGTGAGTATACATCCAAGAAGTTTGATGGATTTTACAGAAAAGAGGGGATCAAGAGACAGTTGACAGTTCCGTATACTCTAGAGCATAATGGAGTAGCAGAGAGGAAGAACAGGTCCATTGTTGGAGCAACTCGAGCTATGTTACATGACCAGTCACTTCCTTTCTTTCTTTAGGCTGAGGCTTGATGCACTGTTGTATATCTTCAGAACAGGAGTCCCCATCGGGCAGTGGGGAACATCACACATGAGGAGTGCTTTTCAGGCAAGAAGCCTGAAGTAGGCCATTTTTGTATATTTGGTAGTCTGACTTACTCTCATGTCCCTTCAAAGAAGAGGACAAAGTTAGAGCCCACTGCAGAGAAGGGCATTTTTGTGGGTTATGATGAGACTGCGAAGGCTTTCCGTATTTACCTTCCCTCTCAAAAGAAAGTGGTGGTGAGGAGGGATGTGAAGTTTGAGGAGGAGCGAGCCTTCATGAGGTCGAGAGAGTCAGAGTAGGGAGAGCAGCAGGTCCATGCACCTCAGGTTGTGGCATAGGTTCCATCTACGCAGTAGTCAGGATCACAGGTTTCTGGGGTTATAGGACCACAGAGTGTTGGCACAGGTTCACCAGGTTCAGTGGTTAGGCCAGCAGGGTCTTCGGGGACAGTTTATGGGTCTACTATTACAGGTACACCTTATAGGGGATCGGGATCAAGATCGATATCAGGATTATAGGATACACCTGGTGTTGGCACACTAGCGTTAAGTTCACAGGTGACTGGGGCTTCTAGCTCTGGTAGCTCTTCAGATGAGGATAGGCCAGTGTGGGAAGAACATTTAGGGAAGAAGAAGCTTAAGTGGCTTCGAGAGACCTTGAAGGATGTGTTGACACTGAGAGGGGGGGTGAATCAGTGTGAAGCCAAATTTTAAACCTTTCTTAGCTTATCACGGTTAGCTATCAATTCATCAATCCATTACTCTACCATAATCATTTCATAAACATCATTCACATATCATAAGCATTTCATTCATAAAGAACCATAACACAAAAGAACACAACACCATATAATTTGTAATCTTTTCGAATTATTTTTGGTCCGGCTGCAACCGTTAGGCAAAATCAGCACCTACTGATACATAGAGCACCGAATCTGGATCCAGGACCCTGCTTGGTTTTCTTAGACCTTGCTAAGAAGGGTTTGAGGTATCCTAACCTCAGAAAGCAAGTCAAGCTTGCATTTACATTAAAGCTCACTGTTACATTACTTCATTACTTGTCTCTTCAATCTGCTGCTGGTCAACACTGCTGATTAACACTGTTCATTACTGCTGGTCAATCTTTGCTGCTAGTCATCATCAACGCTGCTGATCATCTCTGCTCAGCATACACCAACTCTGCTGGTCCAAAAACTGTTGGCCAATAAGCTCATCAACTGGACATAATTCTTCCTTTAACCACCCTTAGTCTCTTTTAGCATATAACCAGTCTGTCCTAAAAGGCCTTCTTTCAAATTAGGCAACTTCAATGACTGTATATAATCTACTCTTGTGCCAAATGACGTACTGTCACAAATCTCAGTTCAACCTTGAATTGTATATTGTATGAGCTGTAGATGACTTCTAGTAGCTATATGTTATTTCTCCATACTGCCTGTAGATGAGGGGACAGAGCAGACTTTGTATACCTTCTTCAAACAAAAGTACCAGCCTTGTTATCATCCCTCTTCCATGTCTTCACTGATCATCATTTTCACTCTGCTATATACTACTGTCATCAATTAGCCTGTCACTAACAGCATTTCACTCTGTTTGGTGTTCGCCCACCAATTTGTAACATATATGACATGAACCCTGACAAGGCTAGCTGAACTGCAAGTTGTTTTCTGAATGCCCACAAATGATTACAGCTTGGAAGTGTTTTATACATGTACTGACACAATACATTTTCGCTGTATATCTGTACTACACCACTAAGTATACCACTGTATACACATTATCACAATCAAAGAGCATGCATGTAGGGTGAATATCATAGAATGTCATTGTTTCATTACTGTATCACTGTATGTCATGTATATTCTGAGTGTATACATACATCATGCTTGTCATCACGTTTTGTAGGAGTATAGCATATTAAATTACCTCATACAGCGCATGTCAATCTATTGTTGTGGATGATTACTGTGTGTGTACTATAGAAAGACAAACCTTGTACTTTAACCACTGTTGAACGAAGAAATATCAGTCCAAAAACTCCACATTTGCTGCTGCAAACGAATTCGTGACTGCTCCCACTTCTTTGCAATTAGGGACTGAGATTTAGAAGAAGAAAAACAAAACAAAAAAAACTTTCTTTGCAGTGAAATTCAGGTCATCTCCTTGCTGCTGTTACCACCGAATTATCAAGCTTAGAACTGGAGTGTTCACTCTTCAAAAGGGTCACCAAAAACATGAAAAAAATTGTCCAAACAACAAGTCTGCTATTAAAACTTTACTGCTGTTTCAGACTATGATCAGTTTACCTTCTG
>LPNX010813960.1:15395-31087 GCA_001517045.1 Pseudotsuga menziesii | reverse complement strand
GTTGCTTGATTGCAGTGGAAGGACCAGCAGCATTGTTGAGACTGCAACATCACAAGAAGCACCAGGATTGCCTTGCTGACTAGTCCACACATGCTATTGCAGACTGTAGTAGATTATGTATTAGGAGCCTAGATATTATATCACATGGGTTACATGTGTATTTTACACTCATTCGGACCTTTGTATTGCTCTAAATTTCTATATTTTATTCTGACAGTTATTATTTCCCGTATACTTTTTCATATATATTTTATCTTTCTGGACTTTGTGGGTCTTAACTTCTGCACTATTAATCGACACAATATGCAGTTTCTTTATCTATTTTTCTATTTTTGTGTAATTGTCTGGCCATGGATGCTTCCTATCACTTCTCTTAATTTTAATTGTTGCTTGGATAGCGTAGGTTGGGCTGCTTCTTCTTATTCAGTGTTGTATCTATCTGTGAATTATACCAAATCATATATGTTTTGTAGGTTAATATTTTGGAGCAAAATACTAATAAACTTTGAAAGAAGGCATGTAGGATTTAAATTTTAACATTTGTTGCCAAAACCAGTAACACCTGGTGTGTAGCCAAATACTTCGGCCACAAGAAAAATCTTCCTTGCAGACAACAAACTTACAAAGTCTTGGATCCTTCTACCTATACAGATTGTGCATTGCATCCTTCTTCTTGATATGCATGGCACATGCATTGATTTTCTTGCTCTTTTACAAGTTAGTAGATTTTCTTGTTCTTTTACAAGTTACTGTCATACAATTCGTAGTATTATATTTTGATTGAAAGGAGCTCCAAATTATTGATTCTCAGACTGTCATAAGTTTGTAACAATATTATGGTGGCCATGGCTATTTTTTCTTCCTACTACGCAGGTATTTTGGTGGGTAAGAGGATTTTCTTCAAGATCCCAAATTGTATCTAAAGTTTTGCCAACCCTATTTGTGCCATGGATGTTCAGTTTTTCTGGGGTTGATGTACATATTATGGGGTAATGGCAGCTCAAACACGCTCCCCTGTATTTGTGTGTTCTTGCCTCTACTAATTTTTGTTAGCAAGTCTGTCATTCTTTGACAAGTCGGTAGATATTGTGTGGGTATGTGGCTGAGGAATCTATGGTGTAATGATATAAATTTATTGCCTTAAGATTCATGGCATTAATTATTGATTGACAGGATCTTGAAATTTATGATTCTCTGATTCTCAGAAGTTTGTGACTATATTATGGTGGCAATGACTATTTTTTCTTCTTGCTATGTTTTTTTTAATGGGTAACATGATTTTTGGCAAGGTCCATATCTGAAGTTTACTATCCCTGATTGTGCCATGGATGATCATTTTTTCTTGGTTTGATGCATGTGTTGTGGACTAATGGCAACTTAACATTGCTCCCCTATATTTTTGTACTTGTCTTCACTAATTTTTGTCCAGTGAACTTTGAGAGGTGTTGTCCTACTTTTCTGCATATCTGCAGGGGGGAGATATATTTGTATTCAATATATGTTGATCCACTTTGTAAACTATGATATGTTGATGATGTAGATCAGTGGGAGTTGAGGTAGCTAAATTGGTTTTTTGAGACTAATATTGAAATGAATGTACTTTTTAAAGTCAAGATTGAGATCAATTAACTTGTAGAACTTTATTTCAAAGTTTATGCTCATTAAACTTCTTTGAATGTTAGATTAAATGGTGAAATCAATACAGGATCTGGTCTTGAATTTCAGATATCTTTTGGATTTTCTAGAGCTGGATGTTTTATTTCTCTCAATAGATACATCATGTATGGTGATTTAGTTTCTAATTCCTTGCAGAAGTGTTGTATAGTATTTTTGACTTGCGTAGCTGCATAAAAATGAAACAAAAGTTGGTAGCTACATCTTTAGCTTAGAAATGCATAAGAGTGGCATCTACGCATGTGGTACTTGCTTAAACTATAGCAGTTACATTAACCACAAACAGCTACGCAGCTTGCACTTGGTAAGTGGGATGTGTTCTTTCTTTCAATAGATACATCGTGTATGGTGATTTAGTTTCTGATTCCTTGCAGAAGTGTTGTATAGTCTTTTTGACTTTGCGTAACTGCATACAAATGAAACAAAAGTTGGCATCTACTTATCTGGCTAAGAAATGCATGACAGTGGCACTTGCTTAAACTGTAGCAGTTACATGGACCACAAGCAGCTATGCAGCTTGCACTTTGTAAGCAGGCATTTATGTAAAATTTCAATTATATTTTTGTAGGAGAATTGTTGCAGGAAGAGAACTCCCTTTTTAGCAAACCCAGTGGCTACTATACACTTCTGCCATTACAAGGATTCAAGCTCAGCTTGGGGGGATTGCTAATGCTCAGTAAAAATGCTCTGAACATTAGATGGCATGACTAGGAAGCCATTTTGTTTTCATTCTTGTTGTCGTTGATTTGCTTTATGGTGTTTCTTAGCAACCCTAAATCAGTTTTATTTTTCTGCTAATGTTCTTGTAGTCAGTTTGGTTTAATTGGGAAAACAATTGCATCAAATGATATTGCGCTCTAAATGCAGGAAAGATGGATACATGGAGTAGACATGTTCATACTGTGACATTCACATATACCAATCAAACTATTTGACATAAATGTGTGAATGTCGAGGCTTTGCTTATTTATAGTATTGTGCTCGGCTGATCTCCTAGTGAGTTGCATCAACAAATCATAGGAGATTCTTTACATGTTCTTTGTATGAATTTCCCGAGTGTATTTCATCATCCACCAATTCTGGTACTTCTTGCATCATGGTAGATGTTGACAACCAAAAAATCCCGTGTTTAGATTTTGATGGCAAGTAACTTGAATCATTTCACTGTTACAACAGGAAACACTTATTGCATAAATTTAAGTTTTGAAGTGATTGCATAGAGTATAAAATGGCATTTGGGTAAGAATTTGAACAGAACAAGAATTTTGCAACACATGTATAATTATTAGGATATTGAGGATGTGATTAGAGGGAGAACTATAGAAATTGCTTTGTGCCCATGTCTAGCATGTGTATTGCTCATGTAAGGATGCTCTGTGATTCAACAATTTGAATCATTCTGCATTACATGATTGATAAGGCAAAACAACTAGTGGTTAGACACCCTATCTTCAAGGATCATCACACGTCAAATGGTAGGCAAGTGATGTATGGGGAAACAAAGATGGAAAAGATTGGCAAGTGATATACACCACCTCTATAATTATTAGGAGACTGAGTGTCACGTCCCATCCCATCTACATTAGCATATAAGGGAGGAACGTGACTTCACTACTCGCTTAGATACCACACTGTCCATATACCCACTTGACTGATATGTGATAATTTCAAATTTATTATTTCTTTCTTAAACACAGTCATGGGTCATGTTCATCCTTTAAAATTCATGATTAAGCATAAACACCACTGTAACAGTCGTTTCGTAGTGGATAAATCCACTCTGCAACCAAAAAAGTCGTTTCCACATTGAAACTGATTTTTCTGACTTCCAACTTCGGATTTCGGGGAGCAGAAATACTGAAATGCGGTATGCTCACTTGTTACGTTTCCGCTTTTCGATTTTCAACCTTTCGACTTTCGACTTCCTACTTCGGGTAACGGAAATCCTAAAATGCGGTATGCTCACTAGTCACTTTTTCTCTTTTTGACTTTTGATTTTCGACTTCAGGTAGCGGAAATCCTGAAATGCGGTATGCTCACTTGTCACTTTTCTGCTTTTCAACTTTCGGCTTCGGGCTTCAGACTTCGGAAATCCGAGCCACGATACCCTTACTTGTTCACTTTTCGCTTTTCGACTTCTGACTTTTTGCTTTCCCTGGGTCGACTTCGGGATGCGAAAATCCATGAAATGACTACTTTATCTTTCGGTTTCCCACTTTTCGACTTTCGACTTTCCGCTTTCTTCGGGATGATATGAGGGTGCAGAAAATCGACTTTTTGTCTTAACCTTTTTCTTCTTTGTCGATTTTTGCATTCCTTAGCGGGCTTAGGGGGGTCAAAATCCAACTTTTGCCTTATCTTTTTCCCATTTTTCCCTCCTTTCGACTTTCGACTTCCACCTTCCGTAGGTGGATTATGAAGGGCAGAAAAACACATTTTTTCTTAAGAAAGCCACATTTCTCACTCTAGCCAGGTATTTAACCTCCATGATCATAAGAAAAATGTAGTGGGAAAACAAAAGGCATATATAGATGCAAAATACAGGGACATTTAACAACAGTAAATTCTACTTAAATATTTAATAAACATTCAACATAGTGAATACATTCATAAGAAAATACATTGCAGAAATAATACAACAGAGAATACTTATCTTGAAGATGAAGCTGTCCCGCAATTAGCTATGTCGCTGCAACGTTCCATCCAACCATAGGCCAGTTGTGTTCATTAATCTCTCAACACAACTTCCACCCCCGAGATGGGCATGATTTTCACAAGAAACTAGCGAACACTAGGCTCACACAAAGCCATAACATTTCAAACACAGTCAAACCAACCTACAGTTGGGTTTATCAGACAGTCCATCCAAGCAATGCACAATTGTGTTTATCAGGCAGCAGGAAAACAAGCCGTTACACTACTGGGTTTATCAGACTACTCAGCCAAGCCAACTAACAGTTGAGTTTATCAGACTGTAAGCAGTCAAGCCAACATTCACATTAAGGACCAACTAATCCAACTAACAGATGGGTTTATTAGGCTACTCAGTCAAGCCATCTCATTGCTGGGTTTATTAGGCTACTCAACCAAGCCAACTAACAATTGGGTTTATTAGGCTGTCCAACCAAGAATCACACATGGCTAAATGCACATCAAGAGATTACCAAGCCAACACATCGTTGGGTTTATCAGGTTGCTTAGCCAAGCCAATATATGATTGGGTTTATTAGGTTGCCCAACCAAGCCAATATACTATTGGGTTTATCAGGTTGTCAGCCAAGCCAATCTACGTTTGTGTTTATCACACTGCCAAGACAGTGGAAAGGTAGAATGACTAAGCTAGTGGCTCATTCACAAAGCTAGGTGTTGATGTGTTTGTAACTTTGGAAGATATTCTGATGTATATTATCATTGTATGTTGTTGTATCCCCATTGGGGATGTGTGTTACCCCTTTACAGGATGTCTAAATTGTGTCTAGACCTTGAGGTACAACCTCTGTTGTAAGTTGGGGCAATATTCCCCAGTGTAACATCATGTAATATGTAATTGTGGTCTCTCTAGGAGAAGTGGGCCCCATGTGAGATGACATGTAGGCTCAAGTTGTATATTTGGTCAGTGACTTGAAAGGGTATAAATAGGGAGGCACTCTTCCTCATTTATACACATCCAATACACTCTAAGGCGCATGAGAGAGAGATATACAAAAGAGGAGATAAAGATAGCTGATGAACATTTTTTATTATTGCTTTTGATCATCTTACTATTTTGAAGAAGTTTGCAGGGTTTTCTCCTTTATGGTTTCCTCGATGAAAATTTGTGTCTCGTGTATATTTTATATCTTATGCATCTTGCTGTACTTATTATTTTTTCAGATAAAGATCCTAGATAATCTAATCGGATCTTAAGAAAATCTAACATGGTATCAGATCCTTTCTGAAAGAAGGCACTGTGCAGTTGCGGGAACCAGGGCTTCCTAGTTGAAAGTGTTCTCTCCACAGATCATCAAACAAGGAGGGAGAGTCTAACTTTCCTCACTAGGGCGCATCTATTGGTGGTATCAGTTTCTTAATTAGAGAAATTTCACTGTATAGCCAAAATACAACTGTAATTACAGCTAATGGAAATTAGGGTTTCATGCTTGAAAACCCTGGAAGACATAATTTAGTAATCATAGCACTTCCGGCATAATGTGAGATTGGAGAAGGCTCATAAGCTGAAACTTTTACAACCGAAAAGAAATTCATGCTGTACACATTGTAAAAGTTTTAGTTTCAGATTCGCTTTACTTTAGGAGATATGGTTCCTCCAAATCAAGGTTCTAGCCTTCTCCAGAATACAGTCATAAACATGTGACTTAAGCGAGATTTGCTATATTTCGGGCTAGGAAGGCCCAACCGAAATTTCGCAAAAAGTTGTAGGTAGGGCACGAACTGCAGTTTTTGTGGTACACTTTTCAGACCCAGAATGTGAAATAGTGACATGTAGCAGTCGGTACAAGTTCGCTATGTTGAACAATCCCCAAAACAATCACCTAGGCCAAAAAATCTGAATAAGTCTCACTTGGAGAATCCATTTCTGCTCTAACCTATGGGGTTGGAAAGAATACTTATTAGGATATCACAGTGAGAAGTTTAATACTTTAAGGATCCGAAACGTCGAAGATACAACATAATCAATATCAGTGATTTCTGCAGAAGAAATTGGAAAACTAGGGCTTCCTGTTATGGGAGCTTTCCTCAACTATTTTTAGAAAATGAGTACATTGGACAGCGCACCTTGAAGAGGCCCATCTTTTTATCCAATCAGAAGTTTGAAATTATAAGTGTTGAAAAGTAGGGTTTCTTTAACAAACCCTAGATTAGCCAGCTCTGGAACCAGGACGGACACCTCAAATTAGTAAGATCAAATTTTTTCAATTTACATCTAAGGTTCTCATTTCAAAATGACGAATCACACCCAGCTTGATGACAAGCTTGGTGAAGTTGACAACTTTCGAGTATGGAAGTATAGGATCTCCGTGATCCTTGAAGAAATTGACTTGGATCAGTTTTTCAGTAAGGAAGTTCTAAGAATCAGAGGGAGATGAGGCTAAGGCTAGATCCAAGAGAATCATTGCAGATTCTATTAAAAATCATCTCATCCCTCATGTGTTATCCTTGAAGAAACCAAAAGGAAGTGTCGATGCTATGACGAAGCAATAAAAAAGAATAAGAGTTTGCTATAATAAACTTGAATGGCCTCCCAAGATCACGGGATTCATTCATTCAAGGAATGTGTGCAAGAAGAAAGTAATTACCTTCAACACTCTGGGAAGAGTGCCCACAAGAAGCTCGACCCATAACAAGAGAAGAGAAGATGGGAGCAACTGAAGATCAAGCTTTCACGATTCAAATAATATGCCTCAAGTGATAAGGAATATGAAAAACTCAATTCTCAAAGAACCTCTTGGTCATCTTAGCATTTGGATAAGAAATGATGTTGTTATGAATAAAGAAGATGATGAAGATGATGAAGATGAAGGCTCAAGGAGTCTAGCCATGAAACAAATAAAGATAAGTATTCAATTGTCATTTCATGATATTGTTTGGTTATACATTTGTTTATATTCAGTTGATGTTTGAGTATTTTTCATTTATATTACTACTAAATTGCACATAATGTGTAAGAAGTCAATGATAGTGTACAACCTTCCATTACTTATCTAGATTGAAACCTCTTTGCTGGCATATTAGGAGTAGTACACACTCATAGTAACATTATGGTAGAACGTGTCTAGAAGTTATTGTATGTATACATGATATGGATGAATGTTGTATAGCAATGGCTAAAATAGTCACATGGCTATATGACATATATTTGTCATTATTAATACGTTTTGGAAATTATGATATATTTTTAATCATGCAACTGAACATGACTTGTAGATCATTCCAAATAAAAAGTAACGATAGTTTAGAAGAGGAACCTGAAGATTCTTGAGTCAAAGACAACATAGCGAAAGAAAGAGCTTTAGAAGAATATAAAGAGAACGATAGATGATGAATAATCCAAGATGAAGAATAATATGATGAGACTTCCAAAGAAAGCAAGAGGCCTTAGACACACTCTACTTATGTGACACTGTTGAGCGACATCATTGATGCAGAGCCTTCTAGCTATGAAGAAGTAGACAATAAGAAAGGGAAGTAGACTATGATCAAAGAATACCGGTTCAACAATAATGATGTCTAGGATGCGGTGTCGAGACCTGAAGGGAAGTCTGTAGTGTCTTCCATATGGATCCACAAGATCCAACATGTAGTAGATGGCAACATTGTGGGATCCAAGACAAGATTTGTAGCACGAGGCTTCTCACAGAAAGAAGGCATAGACTACGAAGAGACATTTGCGCCAATGACAATTCAAGTATACGTAGAACAACCACTGGGAGATGAGACACATGACATGCAGACTTATGTGTACAAATTGAAGAAGGCCTTGTACGAACTCAGAAGGCACCCGTGGGATAGAACATATAGTTACATAAGGAGCTTGAAGATCACCTAGAGTGATGAGATCTTAACCTTTGCTACAACATTGAATATGAAAGCCTATAGAGGATGACAAGCTCACAGATGGGTGCGAGAAGAAGTTTTCAACAAAGTTCAAGATAGAGGATCATGGTGTCCAATGACCCTAGATGGATACTTGGAATATTAGTAGCAGAGGGAGCTACTTATCATTCCATTATAGAATGTTTCAATACACAATACGAAAGGACGAGGGAGAATGATGCTTCGCTTAAGAGGTAGTGACGGTAGAAGATCCTGAGGTTTGACATGGTACGACATGATGGACAACTTACTGATGGCTCTAGGCTTTACTGGGAGTAAAGCGGATTCCAACCTTTACTTCAAGGTTGAAGGCAGAAGACCAATGATGCTCCTGTTATATGTCGATGACCTGTTCCTCACAGGAAAAGAGGAACTCATTAAAGATGCAAGAAAGAGACTTGCTTCCGAGTTCGAGATGAAGGACTTGGGTATGATGCATTACTTTCTAGGCATGGAGGTGTGGCAGAGTGCGGATGGAATCTCCTTTGGACAAGGGAAGTTTGCAGTGGAGATCCTGAAGAGGTTCGGGATGATGGACTGCAAGGCCATGGCCACACTTATGGTATCGAACTTGAAGCTATTAAGTGATGCTTTATCAGAGACAGTTGATGCCACGATGTATCATTAGATGATTTGTTCATTGATTTTCTTGACGAATACAAGAATAGACACATGCTTTGCTGTAAATGACCTGAGCTAGTTCCTGACGGATCTGAGACATGCTCACCTGGTTAACTTGCATGGTTATGTTGATTCGGATTGGTAGCACCACTGAGAAGAAGAGCACCTTAGGTTACTTCTTCAGTCTGAGATCCAGTATGGGCTACTTGTTTGGAAAGATGCAGTCCTGCATGGCATTGAGTACAGCTAAGGCAAAATTTGTTGCCACTTTCTCGGCTATTTGTGAGGTAGTATGTTTCTTTTGGAAGCTACTATTTGATTTGATTGATATGACTTGCATTTTTGTATAATGCAGTGAGGAGCAGTGAAGCTCTAGTATGTGATCTAGATCGAGATCTCTCGAAAGAGGGAGTGATGAGTTCTAGCATAGTCGGTGAGACAGGTTGTATGAGCATAAAAGCCCGGCGAAGCTCGTAGGTTGATCAGACGTAATCAGTCATGTAGGATTTCCTTAGATGTAATCAGTCCCAGTGAAGCTCGGAGGTTATCCTTGGACGTAATCAATCCTAATGTGATTGTATGCTAGAAATGGCTAGTGTGAAGTTTTAATAATTCAAAGAGAAGCTTGGTGTACTTCAGATCGAGGTTCCTTATGAGGGGAAGTGATGAGTCTGGAAGACACAGATACACATAAGCCTTTCTGACATGGTGGCAGGTTGGGCCTCCCATGGTTGTTGATGTAAGTGTCGAGAGCCTTTTTGACATGGTGACAGGCTGGGCCTCCCATGGTCGTTGATGTAAGTGCTATGTGTATATGGGTTGTGCTCCATGTGACAATGAGATGATATGAAGATGATGAGGTAATAGTAGGGTACACAGGTGTTGCAAGGCATGTAATCAGTCATGGGATGCTCCTTCAGGTTTTGCAGTGGCATATAATCAATCTTGGGAGATCCTGCAGGTTTTGCGAGAGGCATATAATAAGTCCTTAGATGTACCTACTTGATGGCTTGCTCGCAGAGATGATGAAGACCTTGCAGAGGGCTAGGCCTACATCACATCATGAAAAAGAGCTGGCACTGTAGATGAAGATCTGACAAAGGACTAGGCCTACATCCAACATGAAAAAGGGCTGACGTTGTAGATGAAGACTTGGTAGAGGACTAGGCCTACATCCAACATAAAAAATGGTTGGCACTGTAGATGAAAACCTAGCCTAGTCCTACATCCAACATGAATATGGGCTAGCACTGGACATGAAAACATAGCAAAGGACTAGGCCTACATTCAACATGAATAAGGGCTAGCACTGTAGATGAAAACCTGTCAAAGGACTTGGCAGAGGACTAGGGCTACATCCAACATGAATAAGGGCTGGCACTGTAGATGAAAACCTGGCAAAGGCCTACATCCAACATGAAAAAGGTCTAACACTGTAGATGAAGACCTGGCAGAGGACTAGGCCTACATTCAACATGAAAAAGGGCTGGCACTGTAGATGAAGACCTGGCAGAGGACTAGGCCTACATCCAACATGAAAATGGGCTGGCACTGTAGAAACTTCTGATGACAGATAGTATGGGACGATGATCAAATTATAAGAAGATGATGGCAGCAGCTATGATGATGACTCTATGACTCTGTAATGATGATGACGCGATGAGTACCTGACCAGATGTGTTGATGATTGTGTAGAGAGAGAATACCTTCCTAGTTAAGAGGGAGTGTTGATGTATTTGTAACTTCAGAATATATTCTGATTTATATTATCATTGTATGTTGTTGTACCCCTATTGGGGATGTGTGTTACTCCTTTACGGGATGCCTAAATTGTCTAGACCTTGAGGTACAACCTCCGTTGTAAGTCAGGGAAATAGTTTCGAGTGTAACATCATGTAATATGTAATTGTGGTCTCTCTAGGAGAAGTGGGTCCCATGTGAGATGACATGTAGGCTCGAGTCTTATATTTGGTTAGTGACTTGAAAGGGTATATATAGGGAGGTGCTGTCCCTCATTTATACACATCTCACACACTCTCTAAGGTGCATGATAGAGAGAGACAGTCAAACGAGGAGAGAAATATAGCCGCTGAACATTTCTTATTACTGCTTTTGATAATCTTACTATTCTGAAGAAGTTTGCGGGGTTTTCTCATTTATGGTTTACCCGATGAAAATTTGCGTCTTGTGTATCTTTAATATCTTATGCATTTTGTTGTACTTGTTATTCTTTCAGATAAAGATCTTAGATAATCTAATCAGATCTTAAGAAAATATAAATCTAGGGACACCTCCACAAGATTTATTTGGCCTGGCATCCACAATACCTACACACCTAACATAAGGAAGTATCCCCTTCTCTGCTACACAGTCCCTCAGGCTATACCTTCTCTTTCAGTGCTCTTCAGGATGTGCATAAAGACTCACTAGGCACTCTTATATTTTTGTGAGGTTCCTCTCTTCATTATGTTTATCAAGCCAATTTATCATCTCTTCCACTCCTAAGTCTTGCATATAATTCAGACCCAAAACATGGTATACATAACAAAAATCCACAAGGATACATAGCAACATAGGGCTCCACTCTGTAACACAGACAACCAGGGTTCCATACCACTCACTCTGTAACACAAGAGAAACAATGTTTCACTTGTACACAAGAAACGAGGGTTCGATACCACTCTAAGACACAAAAAAAACTACAGAAACAAGTTGCAATACTCTTCTAGCTCTTGTTGTGTGAGGAGGAATAATTATGCGTGAATCCCAAATAATCGAATCCTGTGTGAATGAGGATAACTCTGTTGAACAAATTGTTTCGCGACTTAGGATAGTGAATAATGAATCCCCCCCGCGGAATGGAATGGAAGAAAATGACAAAAACATTCTCGGTGACCCAAGAATGACAGACTGGGCACACATTCACGTGATTACTTGCTTCAGAAGCAAGAATGTAGCTTCCCCCAGGCTACAGGTTTGCTCAGACTGCAGGATGGCTAAATCATGAAACCGATTGCCATGCCTCTCTCTACACAAGGCATTAACTACCTCAACCACTCTTCTGGAAGAATTGAATGATTGAATATAGAGGACGAAAATGGTAGATGAGAGATTATGATTTCTCTCATCGACATCTGGTCTCACCCTATTGGATTAAGGGTTTGGACAAATCCTTCTCTATTCCTTGTGAAATCATGCCCCCATCTCTTTCGTTGCAGTACATAGTTAATTGTGGTATTTTATTAAATTGCATATTTACATGATATCTCAAAATATATTGTGCCTGACCAACACAAGAACCATCGGCATCAACCTTGATCACCGATACATAAAACACCAAATCAATGATAGGGCCTTGGCCTTGAGCTCGTTGCTGTGATTTAAATACATTATATACATCATGTACAATTTTAATACCATGGGGTCTCATGTACAATTTTAATACCATGGGGTCAAAACCAGGGTATTACATTCCCCTCACCCTTACATTAGCACTGTCCTCAGTGCTCTGCAAAATTGAACAAAAATGGATGTGTCAATCGCATGGAATCCTCTAGCTCCCATGTAGCCTCAGCAGGACCATATTGCTTCCACAACACCTTTACCTGTTCAACGGCTCGATTCCGGAGCATTGTGACCTTCTTGTCGAGGATGTGCAATGGCTCAGTTTGGAACTCTCCCTCGGGTTCCACCTGAATCACATCCCAATTCATCACATGGTTAGGGTCATGTACATATTTCTTAAGCAAAGAAACATGAAAAACATTATGAGCTCTAGGGCTCGCAGGCAATGCAAGTCTATATGCAACTAACCCTATTCTTTCAAACACTTCAAAAGGCCCACAATATCTAGGTGACATCTTGGCACAACTTCCAAGCTTCAAGGAACCTTTGGCTTCACTCTAAAGTAAACATGATCCCCATTATTGAAATATCTATGCACTCTATGCTTGTCTGCATGTATTTTTTGTCTATCTTGGGATGCTTTAAAGTTCTGTATGATCTTTGCAACCTCTTGCTCCATTTCCTTGAGCAATTCTGGACCAAGCATAATCCTATTCATTGGATTATCCCAAGTCACTGGTGTCCTACACCTTCTTCCATACAGATCTTTGTATGGAATCATTCCCAATGATGCTTGTTGTCCATTATTATAGGAAAACTCTACCAAGTGTAAATAACCCTCCCACCTGGATGGTTTGTCCATCATAGACATGCGAAGCATGTCTTCAAGCACCTGATTCACTCTCTCTGTTTTTCCGTCGGTTTGAAGATGGTATGCAGTGTCGAAGTTCAACTTTGTACCCAAATATACAAACAAAATTTTCCAAAAATTGGAAGTAAACTTGGCATCCCTGTTAGAAATTGGTGCCTTAGGCAAACCATGCAATCTGAAAATCTCTTTCATGAATATTTTTGCAATGGAATCAACCTTACACATGGACTTGATCGATATAAAATGTGATGCATTTGTCAACTTGTCCACCACAACCATGATGGAATCATGTTGTCTCACAGTAATTTGCAATCCTGTAATAAAATCCATGGAAATAACTCCCATTTCCATTCTGGGACCGACAAAGGATGCAATAAACCTTTTGGGTGTTGATGCTCAACCCTCACCTGTTCACATTTCATGCACTTATAAATATATTTAGCAATGTCCTTTTTCATTCCCGGCCAAAAATACTACTTTCTGGCTGTAGAAATTGTTTTCTATATCCTGGGTGACCAAAATATGGAGCTTGATGGATTTCATCCATAACAATTCTCCTCAAGTCTTCCACATTTGGAATATAAATTATGTTCCTATAGGTAAGATGTTCATATTCTTCCAATTTATATTCCTCATACTTCTTTTCAAGGCTTTGCTGCTGCAACTTGTCTTTTATTTGCACATACATTTCATCATCAATAGTATGATTAATAATTTGCTGCTTCAAATCTGGTTGGAAAATACTAAGAGATGCCACATGCATTTTCATGTACTTTCCTCTTGAGTGCATCAACCACCTTATTTTCTTTTCATTTTGTGTTTGATTTCAAAATCAAATTCACACAAAAATTTCAACCATCTAGCTTGCCTAACATTTAAATTTGGCCGATCAAACAAGTATTCAGACCACAATGGAATGTCTTCAGCTCAAATTTCCTTCCCATTAAGTAATACCTCCACATCTTGAGAGTATGTACTATGGCTACAAGTTCTAAATCATGAGTCACATAGTTTTTCTCATGTTCTTTTAACTTTCTTGACTCATACCATACCACGTGGTTGTCTTGCATAAAAAATCCTCCAAGTCCTTGATTGCATGCATCAGTACACACCATAAGGTCTTTTTTTGGGTCTGCAATTTTCAGAATCTGTGCACTTGTAAGAAGATTCTTCAACTGCTGGAAGCTTTTTTCACATCTTGGTGTCCATTCAAACTTTATCCCCATTCTTTTGCAAAGAATTGATTGAATGTGCAACCTTGGAGAATCCTTCAATGAACCTCCTGTGGTATCCTGCAAGTCCCATAAAAGATCTCACATCTATCACATTTCTTGGGGTTGGTCAATTCATGATGGCCTCAATTTTCTCAGGGTCTATAGATATGCCTTCCTCTGAGATAATGTGACCCAATGAATTTTATCCTTATAGAAGTCACATTTGCTCAATTTTGCATACAACTTATGCTCCCTTATCAATTTCAATGTCAGTCTCAAATGTTCTTCATGCTCTGCTTCATTCTTAGAATAAATAAGAATGTCATCTAGGAGGACAAGTACAAACTTGTCCAGATACTTGTTGAAAACACTATTCACAAGACACATGAATGTAGCTAGTGCATTTGTGAGACCAAATGGTACCACCACAAACTCATGGTGTCCATACTTTGTTCTAAATGTTGTCTTAGAACAAGGAGACAAGGAGACACAACAACACAAGGCTCCACTCTGTAACACATACAACCAGGGTTCCATACCACTCACTCTGTAACACAGGAGAAACAAGGTTTCACTTGTACATAAGAGACCAGGGTTCCATACCACTCACTCTGTAACACAGGAGAAACAAGGTTTCACTTGTACATAAGAGACCAGGGTTCCATACCACTCTGTAACACAGAAAAACACTGCATAAATGCATAGCAATACTCTGATAGCTCTCACTGCTCAAGAAGGAAGAATTCTGCGTGAATCCAAAATAATCGAATCCCACGTGAATGAGGATAACACTGCTGAACATATTATTCCGCGACTCAGGATAGTGAATAATGAATCCCCCCACAAAATGGAATGGAATAAATTGACCAAAAACATTATGGGAGACTTAGGAATGACGGACTTGACACACATTCACGTGATTACTTGCTTCAGAAGAAAGAATGCAGCTTCCCCCGAGCTGCAGGTTTGTTCAAACTGCAAGCTACCTTAGTCACGACTATGCCTTGCTCTTCCCAAGGCATTAACTACCTCAACCACTCTTTTGGAAGAATTGAATGATTGAGTACAAAGGAAAAAAAGGGTAGATGAGAGGTTATGGTTTCTCTCATCGACATCTGGTCTCACGCTATTGACTCAAGGGTTTGGATAAATCCCCTCCTTATTTCTTTTGAAATCATGCTCCCATCTTTTTTCATTGCAGTGCATAGCTAGTTGTGGTATTTTATTAAATTGCATATTTACATGATATCTCAAAATATACTGTGCCTGACCAACACGAGAACCATCGGCATCAACCTTGATTACCGATACATAAAACACCAAATCAATGGCAAGGCCTTAGCCTTGAGCCCCTCGCCATGAATTAAATACAA
>LPNX010813960.1:0-15046 GCA_001517045.1 Pseudotsuga menziesii | reverse complement strand
CATACAGCATGTTTTATTATGACCATCAGTTTTGAATCACAATTTTATTCAAGAGAGTCAATTTATGTACACCATTACCATCCATGAATCTGTCCTAATGCAACAAAAAATTCCTATTCGTTGTTGATTTACCATTAAGTGCCCTTATGAACTTTCATAGCAATTGATCTGAAGGAGCGGGATTGGCAGCAGACACAAGCCGATGGAGAGGAATCAATTTATCTGATGTGTAATTCTGGCAAAATTTTTTTGCTTTAATGATTGTCAGGGTATGCTCTTAGCTTGACATTTATCATAGTAAGATTTTTGTGAACCCATCACCGCGCAATAATGGACCCTTTCCCTTATTGATTTACCATTGACTTCCCACTTGAACTTTGATGTCCAATTGATCTTAGGTAGTGGGATTGGTAGTATATACAATCTTAAAGAGTAGAATCAATTTATATGATGTGTAATTCTCCCAAAACTTGTTTTCTTTGGTGATTGTCAAAGTATGCTAGCTTTTACCAGGGTAAGAAGATTTTGTCTTTCCAATGTCTAAATCTAACTGGATTTGGAGAGGATTTTGAATTGCAGTTTGAGTTAGTCTTTGTAAAATTTAAATTGTTGTCCAATCTTTATTTTTTCCTAGGTGAAAACAACTATCAGTTAAGGTTATCGAATATGATATTGTGTTTGAATTATAGATTGAACTTGAAATTTAGTTCAAACCCTGTGCAAGTAAGGGAAATCTTCTCAAGAATAATGCAACAAAGTTTGTGCCTACGCAAAATTCTACCCATGGTGTATTCAGTCTTTAATTGATATGGATGTTACTGGTTGGATGATTTGTTGGGATTTGGTTATTCACTAATTAACAAGTCGTGTTTGGATGATTTAGTGTTCTATAAAATTCTTCTTTACAAATTTTGTCCGGTTTAGAAGCTTTGAGCCCTTGCTAGTTGAAAATGATTTTGGGCTCTATGAGTAAATGCCATAGGCCTTGTAGAATACAAATAAGTCAAATTTAATTGGTGCTATATATACTAGGCAGAAGCTAAGCAATGTATGCAAATTAAATTTTTTGTTAACTTTTATACCCTTATAACCTTATACAAAAGTTATTAGCAAAAACTATTAATGTGTTCATCAATTAACTATTGAACATGAATTACTAAAAATACAAGTGCATGAGTAACCATAAATGCATAGTAGAATAAAAAAATGCAATCACACAAACATAAAAGGATTTATCATGGAAACTCCAATTAGGGAAAAACCAACAAATGTTTGTCTTCTTCTTATTGCAGATTACAACAACACTACAATAGTCCTCATAATAGACCTTTCAAACTTTAGACAAAAACACTGGCTAATTCAAATTCCTAAAAATTAGTTTCCAATTCCCTTAACTGACTCTTTTACTACTAAAATAGGTCTTCTACTTGAGACTCACTTGAATTCCTCCTAGGCATTCAAATTCTCCAAAACCACCACCATGCAAACAATTAGTCTCTAAATAAAACAAAATCCTAGAGTGGACTAAAAATTGGCTCCTATTCTTAAGTGGAATACTTAATTAATTAAATGTGACCTTTTAATTACATATTTAATGATTAGTTTCACTAGTTTAACTAGTGCCACTGAAATAAGACTCAATTCAACTGACAGATACTTAAATTACATAAATTAACTTAATTTTAGCTGCCAGTTACCAAAATTAGGCGCTATCATGACTTCAATGAGTCAAGAAGGGCACATGGCTAATGTGTGAAGTGAAAGTGGGCCTCATTGTTGACTAGATGAGGAATATTCTCACCTAGGACATAGATTCTGCATGCAAATGTATGCATGGCATTAATTATGGGTTTTTGGACCCCCCTAGTCCAAAATTAAAAAATTAGGTAGCAAGAGTAATTTTAGGGAGAGTTGCAATTCCTAACCCCAACCCCTTCTCACAAGACATTCTAGAAACCCCCAGCAACGTTGTTTTCATGTTGTGTCATTAATTAATTTTTAAATATAATAGTATAAACAATAAATAATAACTAGATATAAATAATAAGATTAATTATTGCAATTAAAATTAAAACTAACTAAGCAAGTGTCCATGGTCTTAGCACCAAGTGCCACTCAACAAAGTAATCAAACACATAAACCAATATTTGGGGCTTACCATAGGGATATTGCATCCCCTCCCCCTTAAACAAAGCATTGTCCTCAATGCACTTAATTCCAAATTAAGCAAACTGGTGAGGATAGGACACCCTCAAAACTTCGTTTAACTCCAAAGTAGCGTCATCAAGTCCATAGTGGGTCCATTGGACCTTGATGTTCATGAACTCTTGGTTTTTGAGCAATCTAACCTTATTGCCCAAAATGTAGACTGGTATATCGAAAAGTCCCCTTTCCATTCCACCTGAGTCACAACCAATCAATAGCTCTCATGATTAGTCACCATGTGCATATACATACCTCTAACACTTTCCATTAGATAAAAGCATTATAAATCAAATTTATTCATTTATTCATAATTTATAATTTAAATACCGAGTTAGAAAACAAATGTGCATTTCATTTTAAATAAAATAGCAATAGTCGCATTAAACAATTTTAACATGTCTACAATAACATTCACCTGTATAGTGTTCCAATCTATCACACAACTTTCATCAGGAATACATTTTTTTAAGAAAGACACATGGAAAACGTTATGGACTTTGATGCTAGTAGGTAGTGCTAATTCATAGGCAACTGGTCCCACTCTGTTTAAGATCTCAAAAGGTTCACAATACTTAGTATTCAACTTAGAACAATTTCCTAAATTCAATGAGCTTTCTCGAGGCTTGACTTTTAAGAATACATGGTCTCCCAGTGCAAATTGCGTTTCATTTCTATTATTGTCTGCATAAATTTTTTACCAATCTTGAGTTGCTTTCAAATTATTCTTGATCTGAGTCATTTATTCCTCCAGATCCTTCAATAATTAATGTCCAATAATAATCCTATTTGGAGGCTTATTCCAACACACTCGGGTGTTGCACTTTCTTTCGTATAGGGCCTCAAAGGGGCTTATTTTAAGTGAGGTATGGTGGCCATAATTATAAGGAAATTCCACTAGGTGCATGTGTCCATAATAACTAGATATAAATAATAAGATTAATTATTGCAATTAAAATTAAAACTAACTAAGCAAGTGTCCATGGTCTTGGCACCTAGTGCCACTCAACAAAGTAATCAAACACATAAACCAATATTTGGGGCATACCATAGGGATATTGCATCCCCTCCCCCTTAAACAAAGCATTGTCCTCAATGCACTTAATTCCAAATTAAGCAAACAGGTGAGGATAGGACACCCTCAGAACTTCGTTTAACTCCAAAGCAGCGTCATCAAGTCCATAGTGGGTCCATTGGACCTTGACGTTCATGACCTCTTGGTTCTTGAGAAATATAACCTTATTTCCCAAAATGCAGACTGGTTGTATCGAAAAGTCCCCTTTCTGTTCCACCTGAGTCACAACCAATCAATAACTCTCATGATTAGTCCCCATGTGCATATACATACCTATAACATTTTCCATCAGATAAAAGCATTATAAATCAAATTTATTCATTTTTTCATAATTTATAATTTAAATACCGAGTTAGAAAACAAATGTGCATTTCATTTTAAATAAAATAGCAATAGTCACATAAAACAATTTTAACATGTCTACAATAACATTCACCTGTATAGTGTTCCAATCTATCACACGGCTTTCATCAGGAATACATTTTTTTAACAAAGACACATGGAAAACTTTATGGACTTTGATGCTAGTAGGTAGTGCTAATTCATAGGTAACTGGTCCCACTCTGTTTAAGATCTCAAAAGGTTCACAGTACTTAGTAGCCAACCTAGAACAATTTCCTAAATTCGATGAGTTTTTTCGAGGCTTGACTTTTAAGAATACATGGTCTCCTAGTGCAAATTGCATTTCATTTCTATTATTGTCTGCATAACTTTTCTACTGATCTTGAGTTGCTTTCAAATTCTTCTTGATCCGAGTCATTTATTCTTCTAGATCCTTCAATAATTAATGTCCAATAATAATCCTATTTGTGGGGTTATTCCAACACACTCGGGTGTTGCACTTTCTTTCGTATAGGGCCTCAAAGGGGTTTATTTTAAGTGAGGTATGGTGGCCATGATTATAAGGAAATTCCACTAGGTGCAAGTAATCTTCCATGATGATGGGTGATCCATCACATACATCCTCAACATGTCTTTCAGTACTTGGTTAACTCTCTCTATCTATCCATTCGTTTGCAGGTGGTAAGGTGTATTCAATGTTAGTTCCGTACCAAATCTTTTAAATAATCCTTTCCAAAAATTAACGGTAAATTTGGAGTCTCTATGTGATACAATAGCCTTTAGAATTCCATATAGTCGGGAAACCTCCCTAATAAATATATCTGCAATATTAGTTGTCGAATATGTGGTCCTTACTGGGATTAAATGAGTTGCCTTAGTTAATTTATCTACTACTACCATGATTACATCATGGTATGATATTGTCTTTGGTAATTTGGTGATGAAATCCATAGATATTACTTCCCATTTCCATTCAGGTGTTGGTAAGGGATTCAACAATCCTACGGGGTGTCGATGCTCTAGTTTGACCTTCTGACATTCCATACACTGAACTATATACTCTACTACATAATTTTTCATTCTTGACCAAAAATATTGTTTCTATACCGCTGAAATGGTATTTTGGTAACCTTGATGTCCTGCATATGGTACATTGTGCATTTATTTTAGAATCACTTTCCTTAATTCCCAAAGTCTGGCACATAAACCTTGCTTTTCTATAAGAGGATCCAATCGTGCCCAATCTTGCACTTATCAAATTTTTGTGGTACCTTCTGCTGCTATAAGTTGTCTCTGAATTGTTTATATTGTTCAAATGTACTGCAGGCTCCATTGATCCTATTCCTTATATCTAAAGTCCATGTATTGATGGTTGTTACTTGTATTACTTGTAATTTCCTATTGAGTGCATCTGTCACCTTGTTCTCTTCTCCTTTAATATGCTTAATGTCAAATTCACACTCACATAGTTTCTCATCCATCCATCTCCTTTCTCTCAAATTTAAGATAGGTTGCTCAAATAGATATTTTAACACGTCATGATTGGTTCCTAATTCAAATTTCTTTCCCATTAAATAGTGTCTCCACATTTTCAAGGCATGGACCATGGCTGCGAGCTCTAGATAATGGGTGGCATAGTTTTTGTCATGCTCTTTCAATTTCCTTGACTTAGCTAAATACATGTTCGTCATGGGTCAAAAATCCACCTATTTCCTGTTGACTGGCATTTGTGCATACCACAAAATCTCTATCCAGATCTGCAATCTTTTGTATCAGTGCACTAGTTAACATCTCCTTGAGTATCTGAAAGTTGGCTTCGCATTTGGAAGTCCATTCAAATTTCACTCATTTCTTTAGTAGTGAGGTAATATGGTGTGCTATCCTTGAAAATACCTTGATAAACCTGCGATAGTAACCTACTATCCCATGAAGAACCTTACGTTTAACACATTTCTAGGTGTTGTCCATTCCACAACGGCCCTTATCTTTTCGTGGTCCACTGATTTACCCTCCTCTGTGATGATATGCCCCAAATATTGAATTCGATTCTGATAGCAGAATTTGCTTAATTTTGCATATAACTATTGTTCCTGAAGTACCTATAATACCAACCAAAGATGTTCTTCATGTTCCGTTTCTGTCTTAGAGTATATGAGAATATAATCCAGAAACACCACCACAAATTTTTACAATTACTTTTGATAGATTCCATTCATCATGCACATGAAAGTTGCTGGTGCATTAGTTAATATGAAGGGTACTACTATAAATTCATAATGTCCATATCTTGTCCTGAAAATTGTCTTGCTAATGTCTACATCCTTTATCTTGACTTGATGGTATCCTAATATTAGGTCTATTTTTTAGAATACCTTGGCTCCCTTTAATTGATCAAATAGGTCATCGACTCTCAACAAGGGGTATTTATTCCTAATAGCTGCTTTGTTTAATTGTCGATAGTCTATACATAGTCTCAGGGTCCCATCTTTTTTCTTCACAAAAAGTACTAGAGCACCCCATGGAGACCCACTGGGTTGAATACAAACCTTGTTTAGTAATTCCTCTAATTGCATATGTAATTCTTGTAATTCCAGGGGTCTCATTCTATAGGGATCTTTAAACGAAGGTGCGGTGCCTAGAACTAAATCAATGGAAAAGTCTATATCTCTTTTATGGGGCATCCTTGGCACTTCTTGGAATACATTCTCAAATTCCTGTAAAACTGGGTAATCCTGTAACTTTGGTTCCTCCCCTTCACTACATGAGCTGCATATTTTTGACATCCTTTTCTGAATAATTTTTTCACTTTTAGAGTTTTGATCTATTGAAGTGATATCGGTATCGGTATCCCTTTTACGATCACTCAGTTTTATTTCTCATCAAGACAAGTGGGTTTTATTATGGCAATCCAATATGGCATGATGTGTGTTCAATCAATCCATGCCGATCAAAATGCCATATGATCCCAATGGTATTACATTTAAATATGCTATTGTTTTTATATTGTTCATATCCAAGAAACATTGTCTTACTGTCTCGTTGACTCTTCTCTTAGTACCTATAGCTTACTGTACCATAGTTGTTACCTCAAGCTTACTTCTATTTAGGTGACATTTTTCAATTAAGTTAGGTGTAATATAGTTTTGATTAGCTTCAGAATCAATTAGAATATTTATGGGTACAATGGGTATTTTACCTGCTATTTCAATCATTCTATACTGGTGCTTGGCTTTCCTTCCATCCAATGCTACATAGATCCTCGGAATTCTCTCTCCAACATCACCAACTGTCTGACCTTCTGCATGTAGTGAATATTCTCTCTCCCCATCGGACATTCAGTCCAAGGTCTCGTTCCTCTATTTGCTGGATCATTTCCCCTAGGTCTGTCTTGTTCTGGTTGTCTTGGTTGATTAAAATATTTGAAGGTCGGAGGTCGGATCCCTTTTCTCCTTTGGTCTCGCTATCCTTTCTTCATGTCATTCTAATTCTTTTGAAACATGGTATTATTCTTGTTGTGATCATAAATGCGTTTTTCCTTCCATACCACCTCCTTAAGGGTCTTTGGCTTGCCATATTGAATCTTGTCTTTGTAATAGTCCGGTAAGCCACTTAGAAACCCCTAGATTTTTACCTTTTCATCTTTAAAGTCTGCATATTTCATGAGTTCCAGGAACTTTCTCTCATAAGCCTCCATAGTTATACTACCTATCTTGAGTTCGAAGAACTCTTCCATATTTTTCTCAAAGTAACGTTCATAAAGGTAATCATTTTGGAAATATTTCTTAAATCTCCTCCAAGATATTTTTCTCTCATCAGTGTCCTTTAGTAACAAGTTTATCCCACCATAAGGAAGCCTTTCCTTGTAGATGATATATGGCCACCTTTCTCTCCATGTTATATGAGTACCGATATAATTGAAAAAGTTTATGTAGTCCTAGAAGCCATGACGCTGCACTATCTCCTTGTTTAGTTTCTCCACTGAAACTTGGGGGTTTAATTCTCCTTAATTTACCTACCAATTCATTTTTATCAAATATCCTTCTCTTATTTATCACCGGTAATCCCTTAGAGTTGCTGTTGGAACTACTTGAAAAGTGACATTTTTTTGTGCTTCTTGGGAGAGTCCCTAGGATGGTGTTCTCTTTAATATGATAAGGTCCTACCTCATTCCATTCTTGTCTCATAGTACCCTAACTATGGGATACCCCTTGGAGTTGATTTCCAATTTCTTTGTAATTGCTCGAGAGTTTGTAGGATCCTTCTTTGGGCATGGATGATATTTTCATTATCTTTCCTACAAGTCTAAACTTCCATCTTTAAGCTCATAACAATGTCCTCTAGGTTCATGGTTCTAATATTACTCTCAGGTTTTTTAATAATGGATCCACCTCCCTTGGAACCCAATTCAGCTGACTCCTCCTCAAGGGTTGAGTTAATTCTCTCCTCTCTAAATTCCATTGCTTATCTCAATCTTTCCTTGTTTAAAGCCTTGAAATATGGTTTAGGATATGAGTTATGGATATTGCTCACTGTGGTTGTCCAAGTGTAACACTTCTATGTAGTCATTAATTAACATTTATTAGATCTCTATTATAGATCCGATCATTAATTCATCTATTAAAAGAATAAAAATAACATTTTGACTCATGGTAAGGTCCAAACAACCCTAGTGTTGTAACCTAGACCTCTAATACCACTTGTAACATACACATCCTAGGTCTAATGGTAAGGAAAGCTATTGGGGCCCTCTCTCGAGGTAAATAGGGTTGAGTTTATGTTAAGCGCATCAAATATGTTCATATAATCAGATCTGGTCTGATTATCATAAATTTAGTTTTCTCATTAAACTAGTCATGATACTCTTAACTACGAAATAAATAAGTTGGTTACTAATTAGTTTGCATGGTTCTAACATAAGCAAATCCCAAATAATTTAGATGAGGAATCATTCATATTTAATACATGGTTGTCCAAGATATAACCTAAATAATTTAATTTTCATAGCATCAAACTACTAAATCTTTCTCTTTCGATAATTGGAAACAATTCCTACCAAGCATACAAAAACTGTACATAGTTTCTACAAAAGTCTGGAAATTATAAGCAACTTATTTTAACTTATGCATGACATGATATTGGAATTTAATTTTCATCCACATCTTAGTCCATATCATCCGTGAATAATTGATAAAAATCATAATGAACTTACATTGATGATGATGATGGTTAACGTCCGTTGAGACCAAACTTTGTTTTATCGGACCTAAAGAGATGAATTAATTAATTTGTTTTAAAACTACATTCCTATGCTCAAATAGCTTGGTGAGAAGCGTCTCGAGCTCACTATATTTTTGACAAGTTAACAATCTATGAAGGTCGGTATTGCAACAAATATTATGAAACTGAGATCTAATTTGGATGTACGTAGGGCACTCTAAGATGAAGTGATTTTCATCTTCAATGTTCCTATTCTCACAGAGATGACAGATCCTTTCCACCCAGGGTGTTTTAGGAACTGTCCAACGACCCGTTTCACTATGGATCTCATGGGAGTTCGTTCTTATCTTGGCTATATTAATTTTTTTCTTTGAACTTGTTAAAACAAAGAGATACTTTTGATATTCTAGAGTATGGTTGATGACCTCCTTATAATATCTTAATTTTCATTTAACCTCTAAATATTTCTCACAACAAAATTTCTCTTTAAACTTAGTAGTAACAATATTTTTAATGTTATTAATATTTTGCAATGCAACATTTTCTTCGATCTCCCAGTGGTTTAACCAAGGCCTGGTATCTTTATACCAACCTCACTTGAGCCTTAGGTGGTTTTGGCTGGACTTAAAAGCTAGCTTAGGAAGTCTATGGTCTCCCATGTTATTGATTTTGTATTTGTACAACAAGAGCCTAGTCATAGCTAGGCTCTTGATAGGAGAAATACCCACTTCTATAAGGAGAATAGGATATGGTGTATTGCTTTGAATTTTTAGGTTATATGTTATAAAACACTTTTGAATTTGCTTAATCTTTTTCCAAGATTCCCGAGATATGCTACAGCCCCAAACCTCACAACCATACAAGATGACAGGAGTGACTAAAGTTTCAAAGAGGAGCTTCTTTTTATCCCACATCACAAGGTTTGCTGCTTTACAATTATTTTCAAGATCAAAATAAACTTTCCACCCTCCATTAATCCTTTTCTTAATGCTATAGTTCCAGTTGATCTTGTGATGAATATCAATTCCTAGGTACTTGTAAGAAGACACTTCCTCCAAGTTGTTATTGTCATACACAAAATTAGCGTAAGTATCCTTCTTGGATTTGATAATCATAACTTTTGTTTTGTTAGTGTTGACAGTCATACCCATGTTAGAGCAGAAATTTTTAAGAATTCGTAGTTTCTTATCAAGATCATATTGACCCCTATCTATAAGAACAATATCGTCAACATAGAGAATAAGGATGATGACTATTCCAGCCAAGAAGGTGCCAGCACAACTTGCTTCTTCTAAACAACCTTCCCGCTTATCGATGTAAATGCCAAATAGGGTAGGGGAGAGGGGGAAACCTGGTTTAACTCTGATATTACACTTAATATCTCTCTACCACCCCTCGTTGCTTTTAAACTTGGCACTTACATTCTCGTATAACCTTATTGCAGCATCTCTCAACTCGAAAGGAACCTTTATCTCTTCTAATCTATTCCCTAGGTTATTTCTAGGTACTGTATCGAAAGCCTTTATAAAGTCCAATATCAAACAAAAGAGATTGGATTTATCATTATGACATTCCTCCACAATGATCCTAAGGGTAACGAGGTGGTCTGTTGTTGAGTGGTGTCTTCTAAAACCCGCTTGGCCTTTAGCCCTCTTACCCTCAATTTCAAGCCATGTGCTGATCTTCTTTTCCAAAATAATACCATATAACTTGGATAAAATGGGGCTAATCATAATTGTCTGATAATTAGAGGGGTTATTTGTATCCCCACTTTTAAAAATAGGGATAATGAGGCTCTGAGTCCAAGGTTTAGGGAACCATTGCTTGACTTCTTGATTGAAAAGTTTGTGGATGTGAGGGATGAGGACAAGACCTCCAAATTTTAAGATTTCATCCTGGTAACCTTCAATGTCTTTAGCTTTTCCATTTTCCAAACGGTTAAACCCAAAATCTATGTCTTCTAAAGAGAAACCTTTTACCGTTGTGAGCAGGGTTTCAAAGTTGTCAATGAAATTCGAGGATTCATAAATCTTTTTAAGATAGGAATTCCAGTCATGTAAAGTATTTCTATTATTATCTTTAGTTTTTCTAGTTAGAATCTGCCTCCAGAATTTATTAGGAGCCACCTTAGAGAGGTGTAAGAGATTTTCTTGTCCCTTATGAATATATTGCATTTTTTTTTCTTTTAGATAGGGCTTTGTATATTTTTATCTTGTCATTTTTAAGAGACTCATCAAGCGCTTCCTTAATTTCTTTCCTCGCATTTTTACAATCTTTATCATACCAAGGGTTGGTTTTTCTATTTCTTTTAATACTTGAGACTTCAATTAAGAACTTGTTAATAGAATGTGATAGGGTTTTAGTAAAATTATGATAGAGTTCTTCTATGTTGTCTATATTTGATAAAGGGAGCAAATTAATTTTTAAATCATTTAGAAAAAGATCAATTTTATTTCTATCAAAGATCAAGTTCTTTTCGCTATAAGGATTATCTTCTATGGGATCTTTATGCATGACAAATTGAGAGTTACACTTAAAGGTCTATGGTTTGAGTTAGGCTCGTGGTCCTTTAAGATGTCAAAATTTATTATTTCATTGTATAAAGGGATATCGAAAATAACATAGTCTACCACGCTGCTACCAAGCCCATGGATATAGGTGATGTGGCTAGAATTGGACCAATTCTTTAGATTGTTGCAAATTATGAGATCTTGAGAACTACAGAGCTTGACTAGCTCAGACCCAAACAAATTCTCCCCTAGATCTTCAGAGATTATGTTGTACCTGCTAGCTAGAGTAAGGTCTTCGTCTAACCAAAGAGGATTAGGGCTGGAATAATTGCTTAGAAGAATAGCTTGGTTGCTTGAAGTACGAGCATTAAAATCACTCATTAAGAGGATATTACCTTCATTCCTTAGGCTAGAAATATCATTCTCTAAACCATTGTAAGGGCAATTTTTATCTAAATTGTTTTTCTTATAGAAGTTAGAATTAACAGGGGCAAAATAACAGATTGCTACGTAGGTTTTTTTTATCATTAATGTCAGCAATATCTATCCAAATATACTGGTTGTAAGGGTCAGTTTTATAAAGCCTAGAATGGGGGGAGATGTTCTTCCTAATGTAACAATCTATACCCCAAATGCCTCTACGAATAATCCTTGACAAATCCTAGTAATTGTACTAAAAGTAGGAACTGACAACACCACAATTGCTACTCATATATTTTCACATAAATCAAATTTAAACTTGATCATTATAAACTAATGTATACATATATAATCATCCATTAAATCACTTCTAAATCATATTTCATTATTATAATCTCAAGTACAAATTCACGAAACAATTACTAGCATAAGGGAGTACAAATTTCCCAGAAAATTGCCAACCCCAAAACAAGCTAGAATATTTCTTTAAATTAATATTTATTAAGAACACACAACCTACCTACTAAATCATAATATTCTAGCATATAACTTAAAGGATTAAGTAACTTATCCTAGCAATGTATGACTGGTGGCAACATGACAAATTTCCTCCCAGCCTGTGACATCTATTGGCATGTGTTTTCCGTGAAAGACCCCCCTTAGTTGAGGTTCTAGAATCCCGTCTGAGAAGGTCTCTTCTAAAGGATGTCGAGGATGATTTGCTCCCTTTCCTAGAATTGTCCCCCTCTCCTAGAAAGACAAGTTACAATAGTTCTTTAGAATGTCCCCCTCTCTCTGAACACCACCACTGACCTCCAAGGTCACTTTCTCAGTTCGAATCCCCATTGGAGCATTCAAATATTGAGAAAACTGGCTCTACACACCTATTCAGTATTGTCCCCCTCTCCATCAGGTCCTAGCACAACCGGGGAGAAAACCAGACATAGGATTGTCCCCCTCTCATGTTGGGTTAGTTCTCAAATCAACCCTTCCGACCCCCCGAGTCAAATCACCAATTCGACCCCTCATTGGAGCATTACAAATCACAAATAAATGTTTCTCTCCTAATAACCATGGAATCCTCTGAATCCCTCTGAGGGCATCTAGAAAAACAGAAATACTGATCCTCTGGATCAAATTAAAAGATTCACCACAAAAACGATGCAAGTTCAACCAAATTCACTCTTGGCATTAGCTATTTTCCTCATATCCCTTCTCTGATGTCCTCCACAACATGCACAACAATGAATGAGTGCTTCTCAAGAGCAATTCAAACCTCTTTTGTTCAACTCAAATTGTCTCCAAGAGTTTGAATCTAGTTTATAATTTTAGGAATGACTCTCGAACACTGGGGCTTCCTAACCACTACTCACTGACTCCTTCCAGTTTTCCTTCAGGCACTTGAACTTACTTAAGATTGACTCCTAGAATTGACATAGACACTTTTCTTGACTGACTAATTTAAATTTCTCAAAAGTAGCCTCCAATTCCCTTAACTGACTCATTTACTGTTAAAATGGGTCTTCTACTTGAGACTAACTTGAATTCCTCGTATAGATTCAAATTTCTCCAAAACCACCACCATGCAAATAGTTAGTCTCTAAATTAAACAAAATCCTAGAGTGGATTGAAAATTGGTTCCAATTCCTAAGTGGAATACTTAATTAATTAAATGTGACCTTTTAATTACATAATCAACGATTAGTTTCACTGGTTTAACTAGTGTCACTGAAATAAGACTCAGTTCAACTGACATATACTTAAATTAACTAGATTAACTTAATTTTAACTACCAGTGAACAAAATGAGGTGATATATGGACTTCAACGAGTAAATAAGGGCACAAGGCTAGTGTGTGAAGTGAAAGTGCCCTCATTATTGACTAGATGAGGAATACTCTCACCTAGGGCACAAATTCTGCATGCATGACACTAATTATGGGTTTTTGAATCCCCATAGTCGAGAATTAAATAAATTAGGTGGCAAGAGTAATGCTAGGGGGAGATGCAACTCCTAACCCCAACCCCTTCTCACAAGACATTCTAGAACCCCCCATCAATGTTGTTGTCATGTTGTGCCATTAATTAATTTTTAAAGATAATAATATAAATTAATTAAAGAAACACTCTAATGTACTTTTTCTATCCATTGCACTCCCTGCCTAGTCTGAATCTGTATATCCCACCAATGGCATTCCATCACCTAAGATATACCTGAGTCCATACTCCACTATGCCTCTCAAATACCTAAGCACATGCTTAAATTCTATCAAGTGCGCCCTTATTGGTTCCACCATGTACTCGTTGAGGGTGTTTACAAAAAAAACAAATATATGGCTGGGTGTTAACCAGATATATCAAAGAACCAATCAACTATCTATACATCGTGGGATACACCAACTTTGACTCAAAATCATTCAACTTCTTCAAGTTGGTGATCATGGGCGTAGTCTTAGGCTTGTAGTCCTCCATGCCAAATATCCCAAGAATTTCAACTGCGTATTTTCCCTAAACAAGGAAAATATCATCTTCATGTTGCCACAACTCCAATCCCAGAAAATAGTGCATCAGTCCCAAGTCCTTCATCTCGAACTCCTTCGCAATGTCCCTCTTGCATCTTGCCATGAGCTTCTTAGATCATGTGAGAAACATGACATCCATATATAGTACAAGAATGAGTGGATCATCACCAACCAACATGAAGTACATGTTAGAATTCGCCTCACTCTTGACGAATCCCATGCTCACCAGATAATTGTCAATCCTTGAATACCAAACTCTAGGTGCATGGACGCATGAGAATCCATCTCATGTACCTCAAAAACCTACGGTTTCTCTATATACACTTCCTCCTCATTCACCCCATTGAGGAATGTGATATTCAAATCCATCTAATGTATCCTCCACCTCGTCTCTTAGGAAATAGACATAACAACTTTAATGGAAGTATATCTGGAGACATGAGCAAATGTCTCTTTATAATCAACTCCCTCTTTTTGCGAGAATATCCTAGTCACGAACCTTGCCTTGAACTTCTCCATGCTGCCATCTGTAGCATGATCGATCTGATAGATCAATTAGAGATCACAATTAACTTCCCCTCTAGTTTAAGCACTATATCCTACACATCATTCTTCATGATGGAATAATAGTCCTCTACCATGGAATCCATCCAGACTTGCTGATCTATAGCCTTCTCAAGGATGGAAGGTTGAATCAATAATGTTGCTTACTAGTGCCAAATAATTGGAAAATATCTCCAGTGGTCCACTCACCTTGAC
>LPNX010813949.1:462201-563923 GCA_001517045.1 Pseudotsuga menziesii | reverse complement strand
ATCTGACTCTTCAGGGTTTACAGGGGTGGACGTGGTAACCTGGCTTAAGGAAGAGGGGTTAAAATTCCGCTTATACCTTTTTCCGTTTCGCAGCAACCCGCTTTTCTCGTCAAAGAGAGTGTCACTTGCAAACATATGTTAGTAGTACTAATAATCGGATTCAAACAGCAATATACCCTTTTTGGCCAATAGTATTTTAGTCCTTAAACCTAATAAATTCAAAAACTTACCACGGGGACCTTTGAAAAACTGTTGTTCAGCTTCGCTGAAAGAAGCGCTTGTATCAATGGAAAACTCTGTCAGAAAGGCCTCCAATGTGCGCGTCGTCCAGAAATCGACAGCGCGGGATACCTCATTGTTCACATGTTGCACAAGGTTGACCCTTGCGGGAGTCCACACAGGAATCCGTCGAGCTTGAAAGTTCGTCCTCCTCTCTGTTAACCTATACAACCACTGGTGCAACTCTATATGGAAACGACCAAAGAAAATTTCATAAATATCACAAAAACATACCATTGTAAAAAGTCACTTGCGCTTCGACGCGGATTCGTATTCTCTTGCTGCGCGAATTGCAAACAGATCTCAGCAAACCAATCACTGATGTCCTTCACAGAGGGCCTCCAGAACATAGCCCTTGTGGTACAAGGTAAACCCCTCTTGAGCAGGTACTGAGTTCAACCGGCAACGGAACCAATTTGTTGGGCAATAGGGCAGACCTGAGTTAGTTCTTATGCGTCGCACCAACAAAAGACCCATCGTGTTGGCCCTTTCGGCAACAACCTGCGCGCAGGTTGCAGTCTCACCCGAAACAGCAATGGGGTGCCACAGAATCAGGTTTCTGCATGCAGAGAGGGGTATTATTGTACCTTAGCCTTTAAAAGCAATTATTAATCAACACTTGTAAATTTATCATTCATTCACATATGACTTCGCAGCACAATAAATAAACTAAACTTGCATAACCCACTACGGGGAATTCACAGCGAAGCTTATTACTAGCAGTGATCTAATGTTATCATATGTATTCAGTTTAATGCATGAACATAACAGAAGCAGAAACAACACAATAAAACCACGACACCAAATATAACGTGGTTCACCCCTAGTGTAGGGGCTACGTCCACAAACTACATTTTATTCCTCTTTCCTCAAAACCACAGTTGATCTGCGCACTCAGCTGCAGATCCCTTCAGTCCTTAACAGCCGCGCACACAGCAGCAGGCTTCTGCGCACACAGCTGCAGATCTTTCTTTCCTTTCTTACAAAACCCTCTGCGCACACAGCTGCAGAGGTCGTCCATGCACACAACTGGGACTTATCCTTTCCTTACAAAAACCAACCTAACTTCGCCTTATCTTTCTTTACATCAAAAAGCCTAACCTTTCTTCTTTACACCGACGCTTATTTATACTGCGCATTTTGACAAAACCATGGTCTTAAACCATGGGCACCCAAAAACCCTAAACCCTAGATTTAAACCACGGGTTCATTACAAAGCAGAGGGTTTTGACTTACCCTGACACCCCTAAGACTATTTTGGCCCATAGCTCCGCTTACAAATTTTCTAATTAACCGCGGAGTTACCCAACATGGAGTATGCGCCCCAACAATAATATTTGAATCGTTAAAAAATACCCTGATCACAATATAATACAACTCTAAAAATTTATTGATAAAAGTTGACCCAGATCTAGATTTTTCATTACAATAATTTGAAGAAAAGAGATTTGTGTTGTTTCTAACTTCTATTCAGCTCACTACTACAGCCACTCTTCATGCCACTAAGCTCACCAGGAAAATTTTTTGCACCAATTAGCACTCAAGGCTCTACCCAGGACTATTGCAACAACATTGAATTGCCTGTGAGAAATCGCCCAAACATTTGCACTGAATTGGAATGAGGACTACTTGATCTAGGGGAAGAGGATTCAAATAATCCTTTACCACTGACAGATTACTCAAGGATGTAATGAGGGTCGGGTCTGTGTTGAAGAGAACATTGATGGTTTGGAGGGACATGTAAAGGGGTTGAGCTCGATACAGGGTATATGTCTTGCATTTTTTAGCAACGCCGTTGCAGAGGTACCTTGAAAAGGAAACGTGATAATTGTTGCAGTATTCACTGAAATCATCTGAATATGATTGTTAGGCAACTCCAAATAACCCATTATTGAATGCATGTATACTACATGGGAATTGAATTAACAAAACACCGATGATAATAGAAACAGAAACAGGTCTCCTATCCCTGTAGAGTATTTCGAGAAGGTGATGATTAGAGGGAGTAATTTATGGACTCTGAGTATGAGGGAATATTACCTAAACATGCCCAAATATGAGATGCGATAGTTTAATAGGAGTTTGGAGGATTTTTTTAGGAGTTCGAATGATTTTATTAGGAGTTCGACTCTTACATGACTACACATTTGCTAGACTCCTAGGTGTCAAATGCAGTTGGGCTGAGCCTTAAGTGATTAGAGTTGAAGTTAAGCTAATAGTTGTAAAATCATTGGAGTTAAGCTAATATTTGTATCTAATAGTTAAGCCAATAGTTATCCAATATAACTATTATTAGAGTTGAAGTTAAGCTAATAGTTGTATCTAATCATCGATGGAGTTAAGCTCGCAGTTGTATCTAATAATCAAATAGTTGAAGACTAATTTTAATTCTTACAACTATCACTAATTTTACTTATCACATGTTAATTAAGCTATTTTTATTTTTTTGAATTTATTAATTATTAATTTTGGACAACGCCCATAGAATCAATCTCGACAATACACTTGTCTCATTCTCGTTTAATCTTGGATGACGCCCATATAATCAATCTGGGTACTACACTTATCTCATTCTTGTTTAATCTTGGACGATGCACATAGAATCAATCTAGACAATACACTTGTCTCATTCTTGCCGGTAGATGAAAAAGCATAGATGGTAGTCCACCCCAAAATTCTAAGATATATACGCCTATCAACCTAAATATCAAATATATATATATATATATATAATTTATCTATGTACTGAATGTCGAGGTTTGTGCGTGTATATAATGCAAGTGATGACTAATGGAAAATGCAAGAGTATGTGGCATCGCATGCTTTCTAAAAAAGATGCAAATCGAATGTCGGTTGTAGCGTTGTATAACCTATTGAGTAATGCAGAGGTGTTCCTTGTTCCGCAGCTCATCGGCAAGGTGACATAGCAAAGCGGCAATGGGAATGGGATTAATGATATAAATGAAGAAAGTGGTCATGTGTTAAGCTTTATTAGCGCGAACTTGCATTACATATTCTCTTTTAAATTTTGGAAACCCTTATGCCATGTATGGGCACTATGAGTTTGTGGTGGTACCATTTGGTATCACAAATGCATCTTAATTTGAGTAATGTTGTTTATCATATGATAAACTCTCACAAAAGGCTTTATAAGAATCTAGAAAAGAGCCCCCACAAACATCATCAAAATAGCAACACCCCACAACAAACTTAAACATGTCACTGTAAAAACAACATCTCTGCCAAAAGAAACATCACCGCGAACTCGACCAATTTTTTTCTTGGATCCCCATATAAAAAAAACAAAATACATCTACATAGCGATTACTCCTCGCCAGAACCACCAATCTCAATCAACAAAAACGCTGACTTTAATCCAGGAAGCAAGGACTGTACATGAAGGAGTGATCAAAAGAAATAAAACTCGACAATTCAGACACTATAATGACAATAAATTTATCATACAACATTATAAATTGCAGATACAACATTTTGAGTAGGGTAGTCTAAAAATTTGACAATTTGTGTTTAAATAGGCATATTTTTTTGACACATTTAAAAAAAACATTTGGAATTTTTAAAAAATTTAAGTTATAGCTGTCAAGTTCTAGAATTTTGGGTTTCCCAAAGGTTTTTAAAGTTTTAAACCCATTTCTACCATCAAAATCAGTCAAGATTAAAACACAATTACATATCATTGTGGTATGTGGTATACTATGACCTTCCTCATATATTCTTATTGTCATTTTTTTAATATACATATTATTATCTTATCATCCATCCCTTTTAAATATCTTCTTACCATTAGATAATACAATATACCTCTTCTCTTACTTAAAGATGATATTTTTTATATACCTTTTCTTTTACTTATTTTTTTATAATTTAAGCCAAAAAATTATTTGCATAAGGATTAAAAAAAATTACAATTAAATTAATTCATTCCTTATTTTTTATGTTAACTCCACCTATTCATTTAATCTTATTTATTATACCTTTGGTTATTATAATTATCTCTTTATTTCATTTTATTTATTTTCATTCCATTAAAAGAGTATTTTATTTTATTTTTTTCTATTTTCTTTTTTAATAGCATAATTAACTTTCCTTATTTCTTTTCTTTTTTTTCCTTCGCTACTTTTGCACATTTAACACATCACTATTTTGTACATTATAACTACTTTTGCACATTTAACATATCACTATTTTGTACATTATAAATCATCTTTTATATGCTGAATTTTATATTAGCATTATATTTACTTATCATCTTACTCTTTTGCTTTTTTCTTCGCTACTTTTTCACATTTAACACATCACTATTTAATCCACTATAATTGCACATTTATATGTATATCCTAGGTTTCTCTTTAATTTCTCTTATCTTAATGTATACTATGTGTTTCTGTAAGTATTTCTTTTTGGGACTTCAAGGACTCTAATTTCTACTGGAATTTTTTCCTTTTGTCTTCAATTTTTTTTATATTTGTTAAATAAAGTTTGATTATTTTTTTGTTTTCTCTCATTTAACTTTTTTTCTCTTTTATTTTTTTTAAGTTTTAAGGATGATATGCATTTTTTATGATAATAATTTTTGTTATAAACATAATTTCAATATTTAAAAAAACTACTTTTCATTTTTCACTTGTATGTATAGATTAGAATGATAATTTACATTTAAGAATTATTAATAATAGCTCCTTTTTAACAGTAAAATATTAATAAATTTATTATGGAAAAAACCAAACCATAATCACCAAAATAACCAATAGGTTTGATGTCATTTTAACTTTATGAAAAAAATACTTACACGCTCCATGTTAACATAAATGAATAGTACTAGAATTTGCACAGAGAAGTGCAAAGGAACACCGAGAGGGTAAAAATATTGAGTCTTTCTGCAACTGAACCTTTATGACTTGACTTATTTTGGGAGATTGGAAATTACATTTTAATAATACTTTTAAGGGTGCTACTGACTCGACTTACAACTGAGGTTTTATCTCAAGACATTCATGACTAAATACATTAATGACATCCATGATCGGAGGATGAACATAACTTTGTCCCCCCGTTTGCACTTAATAAATTTCCTCAGCGACCCTTGTTTGTTTGGATTTATTGACTTTCAGAATAATTTTTTCTTTGTTTTCCTGCTTTCCAAATTCGGGAAGCGAAAATCCCTTTTTTTGGAGGTTCATTGAAGTTTGTTTTCCTGGAAGTCCTATATTTTTCAATAAGGAAATGTCCCTTTCTCGATTTCTGATTTCCGATATCTGGGTTGCGGAAAGCGGAAATATAGTTATTTTTCGAAGGGTTTATGATATTCACGATTTCCAATTTTCAGATCACAGAAGTCAGCAATACCGCTTTTTACACTTATGATTTTTTATCTTTCTAATTTCTGCCATTTTCCTTTGCGAGTTCGGAAATCGGAGAACTCACAAATTTGTTGGTCGAGTATTTACTTCTTGATTTCTAACTTCTAAAGTTTGGAACGCGGCAATTGGAAATCACAATTTTTTGGACCTTAGCACTATTGCGTTATATTTTTTCGCTTCGATCGTAGCCGTCCATATATCCTAGATCTATGGTCTAGATAATTTTTTCCGTTTAATTTTGGGTTTTAAATTTGTTTGAAGTTACGACTGTTTTTACCATTTTTCCCGTGCTTTCTTGTTGTGCTCGAAGATTTTACTGTAGATTTTTCCTTGCTTCAACTCACGGATTTACAGTTTTCTAAGCTTTTTCACTAGTAAGTAATTACCACTCGACCGTTTTTTCTGTTGGTTTGAACTCGTGCCACTATTTTAAACATGGTTGCCAAAATCCAATAAAAGATAATGTGCACCACCTCCAAGAACACCAAGTCAAAAACAGCTCTTCAGGAGAAAAAGATCAAAGACCTTAACACTGGTGTGTTCACTGATACTAGTGGACGTGTGTTTGATAACTTGCACCTGGACTGGTCCAGGATTTATGCCATTTTTTACAATGATGATTTATCCTCTATCACCCATGATTAGTCGGCTTCTGAATGAATTCGAAGTTCTTAGCTTCACTGCATTGTTGCTAGAGCCCCTTTCATGCCCTATACATGCCTTGTTAAGTGGGCTTTCCTAAAGTTTTGTTTGGTTATTTGGTTCTTTGGAATTTCCTGTGTTAGATCCTATTTTACAGGAGCCTTCACCAAAACTCCAGCTGGAATAGGTTGAACGACATTTCGATGCAGCTAAGGAGCATATCGAGAAGATAAATCAGCTCACCGTGCAAGATATCGAGAGATGGATTGAGATCCCTTACTCTTCGGTGGCTCTTATACATGTGTACTTGAAAGAGTGGAAGAAAATCAAGAAGAAGGAGATCACCTCCCAAATCTACAAAACAAAAATCCATGTGAGACATGCCCATTTTTAGGAGATTGACAAGCTGATGAACCTGCATGCCAAGTGGCATTCCGCCCTTGGAAAACCTTGAAATTGTTTGATTTTGTAATCCCACGTCTTGGGAATTTTATTTTCTTGTAAAATTTGTAATATGATTTAAAGGGAGAAATTTCCCAAGTATAGTGGGGACTTTTAGAGAGTAAGCTGAAGGCTTACACAGGAGAAAGGACTACCGAGAACCTAACAGGAAAGTTTGTGGTTTTAGAACTTTGTAATTTTTTCAGATGAATAAAATTATAGTCATTTCATATTATGTTTCATGGTTCTTCATTGAATGTTTTTATTGAATTTTAGTCTATCTCCTAATCTATCTGGCTTGCTAATTATTGGCGGCTTACTATAAATGTGTCGATTCATGTGCTAATTTTTCTTTACTAAACTGACATGTGCAATGTGTATCAAGTGAATTCCTTCATTTGGTGTACATGATCGTTTACATTTCTGATAATTGGTTATTCATATCTAATATTGATTTGTTAATTAATATTGTCTCTTGGACTCATTGTGTATCTCTAATGCTTTGGACAGAGTTCTTGGAAATTTTATTTGTTAAGTTAGTCTGAAGTTAAGATGAAAGAAGTGATATTCATTTGCATATTTGCACATTAAATAGTTGTTCTCTTTAATCTGCTACATCCTGCAATAGTCCTATTTTGAAGTTATTACTCATCCTATTTATGTGTCCTTAAACAGTTATTTAGGAATCAATTCTTTTTTCAATCTTTTTGTGCTTATTCTCACAGCAGATCTTCTACATCTGAAAACCATTGTGCTAGTGGAGGCCTTGTATCCATAGGATCTTACTATTTCAAACAGGTTGAGGATAGAGTCTTGTCTGCGTGGGAACAATTTAAGCACCTTTTGTTTTCTAAGTATCATTTTGACCGCTTCCGCCTTCCACAGTCCACTTTCTGCAGTGAGGAAAGTGCGGATCCAATTTTTTCAAGTCATCGGGGAAATCCATTCTTGAATTCTGCTTTCCGCAGTGTGGATATGGAAATGGCCAGTTTGTGTTAATAAAACAATTGTGTTTCCAGCTTCAGTTTTCTGCAGTGTGGAACACGAAAATCGGAATTTACAAGTTTGTAATAAAAGTGTCTGTATTTTTTACTTCTGCTTTTCGTAGTGCGGAATGCAGAAATTGGAAAAGTATTTGTGTCAAATATTTTTCCCCATTTCCCCATTTTTGCTTTCCACAGTGTGGAATGAGAAAATCAGAACTTTGATTTTTCTTTTCGCCATTTTTTTTCATCCGCTTTTCGTTTTCCATAGTGCGAAATGCAGGATGCAGAGGCCTCGTATCCATAGGACTATTTCCTTTTGTTGACTGCCTTGTAGATTTTCCAACAACCTGCACACTGGGCCCATCAACAAGTTGTTTTCGAATGAACTGATCAAGTGGTGCTGATACATGTCGGCTGAGATGGCTGAGTGGAGTCGATGAAGCTTGCAGCAACCGTGTCGGTGTGAAAGTCTAAGTTGGCCGACAAAGAAGGAAGTACAGAAAAATTATAAGGTAAAGTATCTTTCCGATTTATGGAGTCCGAGGTCGAAAAGCAGAAGTCAAAAGTGCAGAAAAGGCTAAGGTCAAAAGTTAAGTTTTCCGATTCCCGAGTTTCGCATTGAAGTGCGGAAAGGTAGGATGTGTAAGGCAGAACCATGGATAGAGTTTTCATCGTTTGATAGTTTTTCGATTTTCGAGTTCCGAAGGTCTAAGGTGGAAGGAGAAACCGTGATTGAAGAACTTCGTTGATCGATATGTTTTCGACTTTTGAGTTCTGAAGGCAGAAAGCGAAAGGTGGAAGGTGGAGGGTAGAAGGCGGAAGGTTGGCATTGGGGTCTTTATTATTTTGTCCCTGAAGGGTTTTTTTCGACTTAGTGTTCCTGGAAGTGGTGGACATCTCTTATTGCAGTTTGGAAACCATGTCTAAATAGTGACATGAGTTCAAATCAACTGAAAAAATGGTCAAGTGGTAAAATCTTCGAGCGCAACAAAAACACATGGACAAAATGGTAAAAATAATCGTAACTTCAAAAAAATTAAAAGCCCAAAACCAAACGGCCAAAACGATCTGGTTCGTAGATCTAGTATCCATGAACGACTGAGATTGAGGCGGCAAAATATAATGCGGGAGTGATAAGGTCCAAAATTTCATGATTTTTCGATTTACGGGTTCCGAACTTCGGAATATAGAAATGCGGATATGGACATTCGACCCAAAATCATGTGAGACTTCCGCTTTCTGCAGTGCGCAACACAGAAATAGGAAATTACAAGTTCGTAATAAAAATTTATGTTTTTCCAACTTCCGCTTTCCGTAGTGAGGAATGTCGAAATCAAAAAAGTCTTTGTCTCATATTTTAATTTTTCTTATTTCTCGATTTCCGCTTTCCGTAGTGCAGAATGCGGAAATCAGAACTTTGATTTTTTATTTTCGCATTTTTTTTGCATCCGCTTTCTATTTTCCGCCATACAGAAAGCACGATGTGGAACTTGGATGTGTTTTTGGTCTAAATAAATTTCTTTCCCGACGTTTGCTTCCGTAGTGTGGAATGTGGAAGCCGAAAATAGTAAATCGAAGCTTTCCCAAATTTGTTTACAATGTTTTTATTTGTGTGCCTTGATCTTATCCATTTGTTTTCCGGTAGATCCACAGTCAAGATTTGTTTTTCCGTTGAGGTTTTGGCTATATAGTCTGTTTGAATTTTTTAGGTCTCCCCACTCATTAGATTTCGAGTTTTCATAATGATGTCCTTTTTTTATTTTTATTATTATGTGTTTGATATGCTTTGAAGGAGATTATATCTTACTGATTCTAACCACCCTTATTATGTCCAGAACAATATATAGTGTAAAGAGTGGTGCCTACACTTAATTAAACAAATTTAAACACAGTTCTTTAAAAAAATCTTAAACTTAATTATGGAAATTGTGAAAGTGTTTAAATTGTTTAGGCAAACATTTTTAAATGAAAAATTACAAATGTACTTAAAAAAGTATTTGTTAAAAATAAAATAAAATGTTGAACTGTCATTATATATAAATTTATGAAGAACAACATTTATATATCCGACCATGCTGCTGGAAATCAAGGTTTAAGATAAATGAAAATGGACGGCATAGATCGCATCTCGGAATCGAAATATTTGTTGTTTCGGGCGCGTGATAATGAGCAGCCCCATACTGATTAAACAACATACGATGAGTATAGCTTTTATACGCAGTATGGTAAGGAAGCAGGGGTACTAAAAACAAGGGCATATCGATACCATATTAAGAAGGGATCGATGAAGTGACAAATTTCAAGTCCACACCATGAGATAAATTGAGGCTGATGACAAGTGAGGCTGATCACGGTCACTTCCACGATTAATATGATGACGTCATAGCAGAAAGGGGCAGCATAGTTGGCATCTTCACATAAGGAGTCAGATCAAGAGGTCACGTGACCCTTCGTGTTGTCATAATGGCACTCGATGGTGATGTGTGTGAGTATTTGAAAGACTCATAGTTGAAACTCAACCACTCGGTCGTTATAATGCCATAGTAATAGTCGTTCGAAGATATAGAGTGAGTGAATGCTGGTGAAGAATGAGGATGTCTGTAATTACTATTTTGCTTGGGAAGTCATTTCGTGCAAAAGCAGGTCCAACCATCGGGGTAAAGATGTTAATTACATTAGGAAGACATTGTTATGCTGATAAGAGGAATATTGTCCTAAAAAAGCACGTCACTGTTGTGGAAGTAGTTTCAAGAGTTCTCGTCCCGAGGGATATCCCACCGAAGCCTCCGAACAAGTCCATGGAGTTAATTACCATAGTGCATAGTATCCATTGGTAGGAGAGGCCGATCGGAATGAATGCTCGGACTCGTAGAGAGTAGATCAGAGGTCTACATCATTACCATATTTTCTGCAAACTGCTAATTCTAATGAAGGTGATGACGAGTCCAAACATGTGTTCCACTTGCATGTCCAGAAGGAAGGATGCAACCCAGGTAGAGGATGACTACAAGCATTCGTAAACAGACAAGAATGACAAGCCCATCAAGTATTACTTGAATGGTTTGATGTATTACTTGATACTGACTTTTTATTTCTTGGTTGATTGAAAATATCTGTTGTACTAAAATACTCAGGACCTTAGTGTAAATATAGCATAACATGGATGCCAATTCCATGATATATATTCAATTTTTTTTTTATTTTGATAGAATATTTGCTTCAGATGCATAAATGTTGTTCTTGATAAATTTACATATAATCATAGTACAATATTTTATTTTTTTATAAGGAAATATAACATATTCCATGGATACTAATTCCCTGGTGCATATTCTAAATCATTTTAATTTTGAAACCAGGTTCGCATCAGGTATATAAATCTTGTGCTTCATAAATGTATATATAATGATCGTTTAGCAATTTATTTTATTTTTAACTGCACTAGCAGTGAGCTTCTTGAATGAAATAATCCAATGTGATATCATAATATTACAAACTTAATATAATGAAAATGTTATGCTTATTTCAGTTCTTTACAGCACTAGCGATCAACTTCTTTATTAAGCAATTATATAATACTTTATTGACTATTTGGAAAATGAACTACTATCTTCATATTAGAGTAACTGCACCGGATCTCGGATATCAAAAATCTTAACTTTCTCTTTAGCTTTTCCTTATGCTTCTGCTCTCTGCTTTTCAGCTTCTAGACTTTTCTTTCTCCCTGACTTCTGAATTTTCCAATTTCTGCACCATGCTCTTCTGGACCATATCTCAGATATCAGAAATCTTAACTTTCTCTTTAGCTTTTCCTTATGCTTCCGCTCTCCACTTTCCGGCTTCTAGACTTTTCTTCTCCCTGACTTCCGAATTTTTCGATTTCTGCACTATCCTCATCCACACCGGATCTCGGATATCGGAAATCTTAACTTTCTCTTTAGCTTTTCATTGTGTTTCCACTCTTCATTATCAGAATTTGTTTAATCCATATCTATTTTTAATAAATATTAAAAAATAAAAATGAATACTTGTTATGCTCTTGATGGTGACTGTCAAAGTTGTAATGCTTGTTCCCTGAAAATCGAAATGAATATGATCTTGATAAAGTGGGCAATATGATCCAATGTTGTATTATAATTTCATAGTTGTTACAATAATGAAGGAGTTCTCAAATGACTCTGATTTCATGTCTATTACAATAATCCATCTTCCCAAAATCCGGAAACCGGAAATCAGGAGGTAAAAAGTCAAAAAGAGAAAATATAGCTAAAAGTTGTAAGGAAAATAGGATTTCCGATTACGGAAGTCGGAAAGTGGAAGTCGGGAAGTCGAAAGTCGAAAATCGGAAAACTGAAGAAGCAAATGGTCGTTCGATGGATTTCCGCATTTCGAGGTTGGAAGGCAGAAGTCGTAAGGTCAGAATTCACAAAGCAGAAAAGGGATAGGTGAGCATGTCGCTTCATGGATTTTGACATTCCAAAGATGGAAATTGGAAGCCGGAAAGTCAGAAGATGGAAATAGAAAAAGTCGGAAGTCGGATGTCGACACTTCTTAACTTTCTCTTTAGCTTTTCCTTGTACTGTCATTGTCTGCTTTCCGGCTTCTGGACTTTTCTTTCTCCCTAACTTCTGAATTTTCTGGTTTCCACACTATGCTCATCCACACCGGATCTCAGATATTGGAAATATTAACTTTCTCTTTAGATTTTCATTGTGTTTCCGCTCTCCATTATTGGATTTTGTTTAATCCATATCTATGTTTAATAAATATTTAAAAATAAAAATGAATACCTATTATTAAACAATATTGTTAAATAAAGTTAAAATTGAAACATATTTTATATATTAAAATAGTCAGCCTAATGAAAATTTTGAGTATGAATTTTTCTCTCGATGGTGACTGTCAAAATTGTAATGCTCCTTCTTTGAAGATCCAAATGAATATTATCTTGATAAAGTGGGAAATAATTCAGATAATGTGTCGTTTTGCATTATCGGGTCTCCCTTAGCACCTGTGATAGTTTCATCTTCGTTACTTCCAATATTATACTCATGGAATTAATCCCATCAACATACTCATTAAATAATGGGGAAGATAGATATACACACAAAATATATATCATCTAGACAAACAAATACTTGGTATCCCACTCTCGCCAGAATCCGGTAAATAAAATATAGAGATTCTGCAGCGCCACGATGGAAATTTATTAGCTAAAATTACAGATTATAGCCGTCATATACTCGACTGAGAGCAGTATTTCCTAGAATGGGTGAGTTTTCTTGAAAACCCATTTCAAGAAAACCTAAGCCGTCAAAAGAGCACGCTAGAAGAAGTGTCTGCATCCTCAAGAACTGAAGGATTTGGTAGTGGGGCAGTGCATTGAAAGCCTAAAGTCCAACTAACTTGTCAAGCAAGCCACACTTTCGCGGGATTGGAGGAAGCGTAAAGAGTTCAATTACAGATTGTATGCACTGAAGCCAGGGAGGATGAAAGCGATGACCCGGATATATGTGCAACCAACTAAACTTGCCAATCAGCAGGAAACACGTGTCATAACGTTAGTAGCCAGAAAAATGAGCAATCTTTTGATTTTGCATCTCCATTGTGAAACGCCTTCGACATAAATATGAAAAGATTCTTGAAACAACAGCCTGAAAAATGCGAACTACCTCAAATTGTTAAACCAAGGGATGCCATGATTGTGAGTAAATATAACATCTTATTCTATCCAAACGGCACGCTCATACACAAACCATAGATTTGATTCGATAATTATTACACAACAACACGATACATATGTTCTACATTCTAACACTTGGCACGAGAAGGACTTTCTCCATCATTTAAATCATGGTAGCAAGAGAAGGACTTTCTCCATCAAATTTAAATCAAACCTACATTCAATATATTTGAAAGACTCCACCAAAATTTCTAGATACACAAAAATGTAGATACTAAAGCTAAACAGTATCTCTAAATATAAAAAAACTATACATACTCAAGCTAAAAGGTAGCTTTTAAAGCTTGATTTATTCATTTCATATAAAAATCTGCAGATAATCAAGCTATAAAGTAGCTTTTAAGCTTGATTTATTCATTTATTATAATTATTCATTTATAATACGAATTCAATCTTAAACCATTTTTTTTATTAAAAAACGTTAAAAGTTATTTTAGATATTTTAGACTAATGCATATTTATGTAAAATAATTACTATTTTTATAAAGCATTATCTTTTAATCATTATTTAAATTCTATTGCAATGCAATTATTTAACAATAACAAGTAATCCTTAAAATTCCATTGCATTAACATTATTTAACAATAACAAGATCATAAATGCATTGAAATTATTTAACCATATAACAAAAGTATTTAACAATAACAAGTAATCCTTAAAATTCCATTGCATTAACATTCTTTAACAATAACAAGATCATAAATGCATTGAAATTATTTAACCATAATAGTAAAATTTATAAAAATACAAAACTGACCGATACGATCATATACAAAATTAAGCCCTTTAAACTCAAAATACAAACTCTTAATTTTACACAACATTATGAAAATAGGCTACATCAACACAGAAAATATTACAGCATTATTTTGTCTCATTAAAGGAGTAGACTCCACGGAGAGCCATAGGATCTGGGATATTCAAAGAACAAACCAAAGACTATTTAATTGTACGAGCTATTATAAGTGTTAGAAGAATACCTCGTTATTCCTTTAACGTGCAAAGAGTGTAGAAGCATTGTTCGAAAAACAAACAAGCACTCTTAGGAAGATGAATAAACAAGTGATATTATATTGTCCATCCATCAAATAAGTACAAGCTATCCAACAAACGTAATTTGTATTAAAAGAATTTTCACTACCGCGAGTTCATACATTCACTGTGCAGCAAAAGTAACCATATGTTTAGATTTGTTGAAAATTGGAATTCAGAGGAAAAAAAATTTGCATTGTGGGAGTGAACGTGCATTGACAACCAAAATGTCTAACATATAACAAAATAATAATACGAATGACAAAATAACAAGTTATTATTTAATATTTGTCTAAGTTGTGTTTTGGAAAGTAACATTAACGCAGATTCGTTTATTGTATTTGGTATAAGTTAATTTTAAAGTACTTGAAAATACCAATGTATGGATACATCACAATTAGGAGCTAATTAGTTTAAAGAATATAGAAATCCATGTATATGTATGTATTTTGTGTTGGAGTTTAAATTGATACAACGTGGAGCTAAATTTGAATCTAAAAAGAATTTGTATTTGTTTTTTGTTTGAAGTCACTATATATATAAAGTATTTGTAATAGTGATGAATTGATTAAGATATATTTTTGACACACAAATGTAGGAAACCAGCAAGAGGCATCAACCCAATAAAAGAATAAAACATCTAAGCTTGGAACAAGGTTCTAGAGCAAGTGGAAAATGAAAACTTTATATACAATAAAGTAGAGTTCATGCACAAAACAATTTTAAATATTAAAAATACAAAATATATTGGAGAAGGCTATAAACTCCATGCCTAATTATTTAATAAAAGCTGAAGAAAACATGTGATGGAACAAGTGGAATTATAGTAATGATAATAGCTTTAGTCTATAGTGAGGAACATCTAAATTTTAATTGCATCCTATGTGTATGTAAGTATCTTCTAAATAGAGTCGAATCCTTCTTAGCAACCTTGCACAAGCCACAAAACAGAACATCATTTTATGATAAACAATTAATGAAAGATTCAAGCTTGGTATAACATGATCTTCCCTAGCTTAGATACATCTTGCATGCACAAACATTTGTGACCATGAAGGGCCAAACACTTGTAACAAGAGAGAGATTGTGTAATACATGTGCCTTCCATTCCATATTTGTTAACAACTACCTCAAACCACACTTTCCCTTGCTCATTTACATTTATGGTTGGTAGCTAGATTGGGTTTTGATGTGGCTTAATGACTTCAAAATAGTAATAAAAATTGAAAAGAAACATAACAAAGTGTTGTTGTGTGCCTCTTATGTTTGGTTTAAAGAATATTTGCCACTTGATTATATGTTAATTGTATATATAAAGACATTATGAAAGTGCATATGTGACTTGTAATTATTATTGTTATGACAAACCAATATGGTGATTAAAAACATTCATTTGTGTATCCAAGTCATCTTATTGACATGTAACAAAGGCAATGGTTGAATTTGTTGTTTGCTTGTTCGATGACCCAAATGCACAGTCCTAATTGAACGTTTGGCACACCAAAATATTTGGTTCGAAGGGCTGTTATAGTGAAGTGTAATAAGAAACTTTACAACCATGAGAGAATTGACAAAAACAAATTACAACTTATCATCATTGATCTCACCCAATTTAGACATCTAAGATGATATTCCATTCTAGAAATATCAAAATTCCACCAATGAAAATTTTCTAGAGCATCAAAATCCTTGTAGAGAAACTTTCCATAACCCCAAAATCCTTGTAGAAAAATTTTCAAAAACACTAAAATCATGGGATAATGTTAGCTTTGTCATAGCTCCCAAAAGGCATTGTTTGATATCTAGGAGTTTTCAACTTAGTAAATATTTCTACATCTTCTTGGATAGGGTGGATTGCAAGTCACCATACTTCCCAATTGCACACAACCTTGACTTTAGTTTAAAATGAGTAAGTAAATATAGACACAAACCTAAATTGTCAAAAAGAATCATCCCTTTAATGTTGCTTACAAATTGATGCCATTGAATAAGGCACAAAAGAAGTTTCATATCTACTTGAAAACAAAGAAAAGTTTAAAAAAAAATTGCTAAGCCAAAACCCTGGCTCATGAAAAAAAATGATTTCATTTATTAGCTTTCCATATAAAACATGTTTCAAAAATATACAACTTGCAAAAAAATGTTTAATGATCTTAATAAAGTCAAATTATCAATTGTTACCTAGGTGAAAATTATCTATCATAAATAAGTTGATGGCATCTAATAGAGAATCTGGGATAAGCAAGTTTATTGTCGAAGTTTCAGACCAAGCGTGGCTCATCTTGAACAAAAGTAGATCCAGTAAAACACATGAAAACATAGGATGCCCTCGTCCTAGAAGAGAAGCACAACACCCTTCTTCAGATGTTCAGCATATCCGAGCTACAATCTTGGAGTGGATCATGGCCACTTATCATGACCTATGGGGGAGGAGAGGTAGGACGGAGATATAAGGGGCATTCGACCCAAACACATTGACCATGGGATGAGCCATGATGACGCCCACCAGAAGAAATGCCTTCTAATGCCAATTGAAATTATCCATATTCACGATGGGAGTCCCCAGAAGTCTCAACATCATCTTTTCTCCTCCAAAGAATGGCTGCAACAACACATGGCCCACTATATGTGCACCTCTCATAATCTCTTCCTCCGTTGCCGCCAAGACCCTACAGCCCACATGGTGAACTATGATTGCGCCTGCGATGTTTCTAATTAGAAAGAAATGTGATAAATCTGTTGGCCCAGTAAATGGGCCTTACCATTTCCTGAGTTGATCCATCTGATGGAGGTCCCAAAACAATCGTTGATGGAATGGGAAATATTGATCAACCTGAATTGAGCCATGTTTGAATTGAGCCATGTGATGGAGGTATCGAAACAATCGTCGATGGAACAGGAAATCGGTGATCAGGAGGTTGCCTGTAATCCACGGAGATCACTAAGACTATGTGTCTCCTCTGCAGAAAATTTCATGTGAAGCAAGTAGCTAGTTTCTCATCCTGCTTCTAGAAAATATGAGGTGAGGTGGTTGCGATGGTTAACTTTACAGTGCAATAAGAAAAATTCTTTTCTTTTCTACTTTTAGACTTGCAACACACTACCTTGGGAGAGTCAACACTTTTATTTACTCCAGGGGTAAATATTCGACCAAAACACTTCCTCCAATTAATCTTTTACCAATATACTTCAAGTGATTAATATTCGACCAATACTTGGACAAGAGCTTTTATTTCAAGAGGATTTATCCTTGACACACTTTTGGTTGCAACCAACTCCCACTTCTATCTGACCACTTTTAGTCAAACTTTTATGAAAAGAGATTTCTTAGTCTAAAGACTTATAATATGAAAAACACTCTTCACCCACCCGTAAGTTGGGGTAAACCTCGACACAACATTATTGGGACAGACTCACAATATCATATAACCAAATATTAAGTAACACTTGTGTCAAGCACTCTCTCGTAAAAACTCAAACTTTTACATGGTGAAATATTTATGGAATTTTTTTGTCTTTCATTAAACGGTAAATGTAAACAATCATTTACTCAAGTAATTCTCGAGAAGATGTGTGGCTAAATAAAACATGCATTCAACCATAAACTATATATATATATATATATAATTTTGCAACATATCAAAGCACTATAGCCACAAATACAAACTTGGAAATTTACAAGGACGTAACACAGAGCTAGAGCTCTTGAACTCTCCAAGGAATTTTTTTTCTCTTCTCTCCGCACACTTACACACTTCTCTATTCTTCACTTCTCTTCTCTCTTGATTTACAAATCTTCTTCAGTTACATATAGACAAACTAAAACTCTTCTACCAACTTACATTAAAGAATCTAATAACTCTCCACCTAGAAACTTATCTTCAAAAATTTAGTTTGACTACTTTATATATGAGAAACATGGGCTCTTCATTCTGTGAGAGAGATTGACAGCCTGACCTGCTATAGACTTTGATAGATTCGGCTGAGATAATATGAGGATCAATGAGTAATTAATATTTTCAACACTCCCCTTAATCATGAGTAGATGGGGACCTTAAAAACAATACAAAATATCACAAAATGTTTCAAAGCTTTAAAATTGGTCTATGCATGACATAGTTCACTATGCAGAACTTGTCATTCCAAGATAATTTTGCAGATGCTAGAATGTATCACTTGCCAATAATTTTGTAAAGATGTATGCAAACTGATCTTTATACTTGCAAAATTCTAAACAAATCTCTTTGTTGTTCACCAATTCTCTTATGAAAGGGTACCTTGTGTTGATGTGTTTGGTTCTTTTATAGAACACATGATTCTTCAACAAAGAAATGTATGAATTGTTGCCGCAAAAAATGATTGTTGGTTCTTCTTGGTTCTGCGACAGGTCTTTTAAAATTCTCCGTATCCAAACAACTTTGCATGCAACCCCTGTAGTTGCAACATACTCTGCTTCTGCTAAAGACAAAGTTACAATGGGTTGTTTCTTTGAATCCCACAACACAACACCTGTACCAAAATAAAATGTGTACCCAGATGTGCTCTTCATGTCATTTGTGTTGCCTCCATTATCACTGTCAGTGTATCCAATAAGTTTAAAACTTTCTGAGGTTAAATACATAATACCAAGATCCTTTGTGCCACTTAAATACCTCATAATTCTTTTACTAGCTTTCCAATGAGAGTATTTTGGTGACTCCATGAATCTTGAGATCAGACTTACTCCATACATGATGTTTGGTCTTGTCACAGTTAAATACATAAGGATGCCAACCATCCTTTTAAACAGTGTAGGATCTACAATTGATCCATCATCATCCTTACTCAATTTTAAACCTATTATTATTGGTGTTGGGGCTACCTTGCAATGATACATATTAAATCTTTTTAAAACTGCACTTGCATACTTTGACTGTGATATAAATATACCACTTTCAAACTACTAAACTTCAATGCCCAGAAAAAAACTTCATAAGCCCCAAATTGGTCATTTCAAATTCTCTTCCCATGACTGCTTTGAAATCCTTTATGCCAAAATCACCATTAAATATTAAATCATCTACATACAGGAAGATAATTAACATGTTACCTTGCTCATTAACTTTGGTGTACAGTGTCGGTTCGCTTTCACTTCTGTGAAATACATTTTGGGTGAGATAGGAATCAATGCGACTGTACCAAGATCTAGTAACTTGCTTCAAACCATAGAGTTCCTTTTTCATCCTATACCCTTTGTGCTCTTGAACTGGAACTTCACAGCCTTGTGTTTTTTCCACATACACTTCCTCCTCCAAATAGCCATTCAAAAATGTTTATTTAACATCCATTTGATAAACATGCCATTTGTTTTGTGCATCAATGGCCAAAACTGATATGGTTGTATCCATGCGTGTGACAGGTGCAAAAGTTTCATTGAAGTCCATGTCGAGCTGTTGTGTGAACCCTCTTGTGACCATTATTTCCTTGTGCTTTTTTACATTCCCATCAGCATCTTGCTTGGTTTTGTAAATCCATTTAACTCTAATTACATAATGATCTTTTGGTACATCTATCAACTCCCATGTTTGGTTCTTCTCAATGCATTCTATTTCTTCATCCATTGCTTGTGCCCATGCTTATTCTTCAACTGCTTCCTCAAATATTAGTGGATCATCTATCTTAGAAAATAATCAAAAGAGAGAGAATGAATTTGGTGTACCAACTTCATATATTTCACACAGACTTCTTTTCTTCACTATATTTGTCCATGTTGACCTTGATGAACTGCTTGATGGAGTTGGGTTTCCTCTTGGTGTGCCTGTCGTTGTAGCTTGAGCTGTGACTTGCAGTGTTGACGTTCATTATGATGAACCATGTCGCGGTGTCATGTGAGTTGACGGTGCTATGACATTTTGACTTACATGTGGTGTTTGAACCACTTCCTCTGTTATGTCATCATGCTCGACACTTGACACAATCTTGATATTGATCTTGACGGTTCTATCCCATGATTATTTCTCAACAAATTGAACATCGTGACTGATGATTACTTTCCTTGTGACATGATCATACAACGTGTATGCTTTTGTGTCTTCAGAGTAACCAACAAAAATACATTTTTATCCCTTCTTGTCTAGTTTCTTTCTCAGCTCACTTGGAACATGAGCATATGCGACATAACTAAAAACTTTTAAATGAGAAACACTGTGATTCATACATGTCCATGCTTCTTGAGGAACTTTGTTTTTCATGATCTTTGTCGGACACCGATTCATAATATATACAACAGTTGCGAGTGCTTTAGCCCAATATTCATTTTCAAATGATTGGTTTCCAAATGTTGTGTGTCATATCCATAATGGTTATGCTCTTTCTTTCGATGACACCATTCTGTTGATGTGTATACTGTACAGTGAATTTCTTGTGTATGACATGGGTCTTGCAAAAAATTAGGAATTCATTTGAGACATATTCACTGCCTCAGTCTGTCCTGAATATTTTTATTCACTGTCCACTCTGGTTCACGACGAGTGCCTTGAACTGTTGAAAACAACTAAACGCATCATATTTATGTTTTAGAAAATATACCCATGTTTTTCTTATGTAGTCATTAATAAAAGTAAGAAAATAATTGCAACCACCCATGGATGACGTATGAATTGGGAGACAATATTAGAGTGCACAAGCTCAAGTGATGTATGAGCTCTGTATGAATTTTCGACTGGAGGTCTCTCTATGTTGCTTGCAAAAAATGCAGCCTTCACAAACTCTCTCTAGTTTGTTGATCAATGGAAATCCTTTCACCATATTATTTGTGTGTGGTATCTTCAAGGCACCAAAATTCATATGTCCAAATCTGAAATGCCATAGCCAGGACTCATCCTGAACTTCTGTTTGAAATGCTTCCTCAAAATCAACGTTGTCCTTTTCTTTCTTATCATAGTTCTTGTATGCTACTTTGCTTTATGCCTTGAATGTAGCTCCTGGAGCGATTGCTTGTCATTTGTACTTTTTCTATTAGTTGGTTTCTTGGACACTTGTCTTTAATTACACGATGATTATCTTCCATGTAGATTCTGTAACCTTTCTATACCAGTTGTCCAATGTTCAACAAATTGCGTTTCAATCCTTCGACATGATAAACATCAGGCATGATCTTTCACTCCCCCTATTTGGTCAGAATATCAAAAGTACCTTTTCCAAAAACAGTGACTTGGATGATTATCTCCAAGTGTAACATCAATTTGAACTGATTTATCTAGACTGGAAAAAAAACTTGAATTACCAGTCATATGATTGCTACAACCTGAATCTAAATATCATATGTCACGTGGGATTTATTGGATAGAATTGCATTCAAGTGAGGATGCACATGCCAACAACATTGTGCTCGACAAAGTGTTGGTGTTGGTCGACTGGTTTTAGCTTTTCCTTCCTTGGTCATACTGTTTCTTCTTGAATTCATATGCATAATGACCACTTGGTTGACTGGGGTTTTGATTTTGTTCTCTACCAGTGACATTTGCGGGATTGTTGTTGCATCCTCCTATGGAAAAACTTCTTCCTCTACCTCTAGAGTTATATCTCCCCCCCGCCTCTTCTCGGATTATAGATGATTGTGCTGCAAATGCACCTTCTAATGATGTATTTGATCTGTTGATTCTATGCTCACGGTTAATGAGTGAGGCATGTAACTCATCAATGGTAAACTGCGATAGGTCTTTGTTTTCTTCGAAGGTCATGACTCACAACCAATGATTCAAATCTTTGGGGAATACTTCTAAGGACATTTTCAACAATCCTTTTGTCTTCTATATTTTCTCCATGGGATTTTAGTTGATTTATTAGACCGATGAATCTAGTGTCACAATAATTCAACTAACTATGTATCTTTCATTGACAGAGATTCAAACTCTCTTCTAAGAATCTGTAATCTAGAAGAATTTACCTTATCCAAGCTTTGATAGGAAGTTTCCAATGTTTCCCATGCCTTCTTAGTGGTATTTGTTGCTACTACTCTTGGGAGTATGATTTCATGCATGGCTTGGTGTATGTAGAACATAGCATTTTTGTCTTTCTTCCTCTGTTCCCTTAGGGCATCCTTCTTAGCTTGCGTGAGATTATTATATGTCGCCACATCTGTTGGTTTTGTATAGCCATTTTGGACTATCTCCCATACATCTTGATCTCTGAACAAAGTCTTCATTGTTAGAGACCAATACTCATAATTCTTTCCGAAGAAAAATGGATTTTGTAAACTTGACATGTGTGTATCATAAGTGGAAGCCATATTTTTAATTTTCCTTAGAAAAATATTTTTTTAAGACAAGGTTTATTTCTTAAACCCGCTCTGATACCAGATCTAGAAAATATGAGACAGTTGCGACAGTTAACTTGAGTTATAGTGTAGTAAGAAAAAATATTTTCTTTTCTACTTTTGGACCTTAGGAGACTTGACCTTTTTTTTAGACTCGACAAGTAAATCTTCAACCAAAATACTTCGACCGGTTAATCTTCGACCAATACTTCGACCGGTTAATATTTGACCAATACTTAGACAGGTTAATCTTCAACCAATACTTCAATGAGCTTTTCCCTTGATAAGATCTACCCTCGACACACTTTTTGTTGCAACCAACTCCCACTTCAACCTGACCACTTTTAGTCGAACTTTTATAAAAAGAGATTTCTTAGTCTAAAGACTTATAATTATAAAAACACTCTTCACCAACCAAAAACTTGGGGTAAACCTCAACACAACTATATTGCGACAGACTCACAATATCATATAACCAAATATTAAGTAAGACTTTTACACGGTGAAATATTTATGGATTCTTTGTGTCTTTCACTGAATGGTAAATGTAAACAATCATTTACTCAAGTAATTATGGAGAAGATGTGTGGATAAATTAAACATGAATTCAACCATAAAATATGGAATTATATATATAATGTCACGACATATCAAAGCATTATAGACGCAAATACAAACTTGGAAATTTACAATGATGTTTCACCTTTTTACAGAACTTCCTCTCTCAACACTTTCCGAAAACACAAAGCTTGAGCTGTTGAAATCTCCACATAGTTTTTTTTTCTCTTCTCTCTGCACACTTACATGCTTCTCTTCTTCACTTCTCTCCTCCCTTGATTTACAAATCTTCTTCAGTTACATATAGACAAACCAAAACTTTTCTACCAACTTACATTAAAGACTGTAATAACTCTCTACCTAGAAACTTATCTTCATAAATTTAAGTTGACTACCATATATACGAGAGACATGGACTCTTCATTCTGTCAGAGCGATTGATAGAAACTGACCTGCTACAGACTTTGATAGAGTCGGCTGAGATGATATGAGGATCAATGAGTAATTAATATTTCCAATACCGCTCTACAGGGAAGTATGTAGATGGTTCATTGTTCATGATGGGCATGCACCATGTCCATGCGAGAATATCCACGTAGAAAAATCCTTGGAGGTGAACAAATAATTCTTCACCACGGAAGGAAGAACACATTTAAGCCGTCTAACACGTGGAGAGCACCGAGTGGATGGAATGACGAAGAATGGGTAACTATGCCTTAGAAACCTGACTATACTTACATGAACATCTAGAATTATAGAATATTTATTTGGGGAGAGATTGTAACACCAAAATGTAAGACTTGATTGACACAATATACCTTGAAATTAAATTTATTCTTGAAACAAATTTTACATAAAAAAGAGTGTTAAACACAAATTGATATTAGCATTGAATCAAGATTTTGTTAAAATATCATATCTTTATTTTGAAGGATATTCGTATCTTTATTTTGAAGGATAAATAATTGTGTCCGGAAAGGCCTTGAATCCAAATACATTATCTGCAATGGGAAAGTACAAGTTAGTAACAAAATCTTCTTTGAAAATTTCTAAAGGGTAAGCTATATACGCAATAAATTGACTCTCATCTCCAAAAACAACCTCGATGTCATAGCATCATCCCTTGTAATGACCAAAACTAGTAAGTCCACCGGTCTAAACAATGGTTCATGTACCAATGGAAGATTCAAGAACTTCCCTTCCCTCACTACCTATGATCTAACTTATCTTTCAATCAAATAAATAAATGCCCTTTATAGGCTAGATGGGGTCAGTTACCTTCTATTTATATTTTTTTAAGATTACCCACACCTACGTATTCAAAATATATCCTTTATATTTTAGGCCCCAAACTTTGGACACTATTTGTCCCCTTGTCTCGACTAGCGACAACGATATATTTATTCTTCCCCGATATAAGTTATGCTACTAATGCCTATAATTACTAAGGATATTATGTGGATGGGTATGACCCGGTAAGGGGAAAACGTGTAGTGTAAAATTCGGGCAATACATTTTTGTAGATACTCAGGAGTGCATTTTAAATTGCACGCTCTACCTAACTCTAAATTCTAAATAATATTACGAGGATAAATAATTTGCATTTTAAATACCACACTCTTTCTAACATCCAATTCTAAATAATATTATGAGGATAAATAATGTTGTCGTGGTCTCCCGCATTGGGACCTAAATCCCTCAAGGTGAGAGGATAAAATCTTTATAAATTCAAACAACTTTTTCCTTAGGAGAGAAATAGAAATGTACATATTCCACTTGGCTACATAAATGTACATAATCTGATAACTTGATGTTGGTTTCCTGTTTTTTTTTCTTTCCTTTTGTTACAGAGAGAAACTTCCTATGGCTTGGAGTGTACCACAACAGACAACTTTGACATTAGAAATCAATCTTTCTCAATATGCAAGAGAAACCAAACATCTAACACTAAGGGATATCGAATCATACCTTATTCCGGACGGTTGAAGTAGATCCTCGTTGAGCTTTTCCAATTCACGCTTGCTTTAGCAATTCACTCTCAACAACAACAAACACGACAAGCATGCTCTATAATAGTGTGTTAGACCTAATCTATAATATATATTCAACAATGTATAAGCAATTAAACACATCCATGGATTCAATATTCATATTCAATTGCACATAATTGGATAGGAAAATATATTTCTATTAATAAATAAGAGACTACAATAATATTATATAGCTTCAGAAATAACCAATGATTCACAAAATAAAATATCAGCAACCTCATAAGAGGAAACTAACATCAAATCCCTAGCAGCAAGTTTGAAGAAGACTTGCGGTACTTGATTTGTCACACCAAAATTGATGAAACGAGCTGCAAGCATGACTGAAGGATCTTGGAACTTAAAATTTGAACCAAATAATATCATATTATATCCAAATAAGTACATATCAGATCCAAATAAGTTCATATCATATCCAAAAGTGTGGTCCACTGAGATGGTAGATGCACAGTTTTCTCCTTTATCAAAATTCTGAGTATTTGTGCATGCAATCCTGTAGGAATTTACTGGAAGCTCTAGATCAATAAGAGTGAATATATCACTCCTACAATATGAGATTATTTCCAAAATATCCAAAGTATTACTTATCTTCACACCAATAGCAACATTAGAGGGAGAGAAATTGAATTCCTCTTCAGCTTCGAAACTAATCACTGACAAATTTTGCACAGAATTTAAAGGAGAATCACTGGAGAATGTTTGCATAAAAGTGCAATAGAGTTTTTATTCAATATCAGAGATTTGAATGTATTCTTATAGATCATACATATGAGAATATGAGATATCAAATATCTCATAAACTTCCGGAGCAACACGAGAGGGAGTCACTCCAAGGAGACTTTCTTCAATTCGAATTGACTGTGAGGAAGATTTTGCTTCTTCTTCATATTGAACAACTTCATCACAAAGAGTAGAGCCTGAGACTTTTGAATAAAGAACTCTTGTAGTGTTGGGTGTGATCTCCAAATTTCTATTATGATCCTAACTCTTCTTTCCAAATGTTTTGTGAATTTTTTTGCAGATATCCTTTGGGTATTTAGCAGAAGCACTAAGGTAGTGAAAGCTTGGAGAAAAGGGCAGACATATTGTTCCAAAATATCTATCATCATCATTTAGCTAGTCATTCTCATCTAATTCCATTAGACACCTCATAGAGATCTTGTCTCTTTAGAGACGAAATCATCTTCAACTCCCATTCTGAATATCTTGTGTATGGAATAAGAAGAGGAACTGATAATTTCTAATCCATATGAAGTTGTACCTGAAAAATATCAAAAACAAACAAAATAAGGTCGAAAAACTTGCACTTTTGGAATTTTCATCACACTTGGCTTAGCCAATCAAGCAAGCTTGATCAATAAGGTAAGATTCCAGGAATTATGTGGTAAAATCTTCACTTTTGGTGTAGAGTTGGAATGTTTTTGAGCAATTTTGCTCAAATTTCTTCATAGATCCAGCAATAAACCTATAGAAAAATTGCCTTGTATTTCCATGGATATGATACCATATTAAAATTGAGCTCATAGGAATCTATGGACCAAGACAAAAATTACATAATATTCTACAAACAATTTACCCAGAAAATTATATGAAACAATGCAATACTGGGTTGTAGTTGTATATTTCTTTCATTAATAAAAAAGTAAAATGGATACAATATAATCCTAACACCCTCAACCTAGTATGGAAAATATGCGAAGTAAGGTATAAGGAAGTGTTCATAAGAAAATAGTTTGTTCAGCTTGATGAGGATATTTTCCCAAAGAGGAATGAACGTACAACCAGTTTCCTAGTGTGATATTCACGTGGAAAAGGAACACTCCATGGGAGAAACTCCATAGCTAGGGCACAAAGACGGCTACGAGGACCAAAGCATTTCAAAAACTCTCTTAGGGGATTCTAGTCATACAAACTGGAACAAACTACCTTAGGGTCTTCGGATGAACGCTCTACCAGGAAAGGGACTGTGGAATGGAGAGGAAAAACGTTATCCCATGGTGAAAAACCGACTACGAAGCATCTAAACCAAATCTTACCACCATATATAAAGGTTTTAATATTTAAAAAAGATGACAAGCGAAGAAGGTCAAAGTACCTACCTGTCAACTATAGAAATGGACAGGGTTTTGGGCAGAGTAAAAACTCCATATGTCTCTTGTTGATAAGTTTCTCTCCAAAATGACGTTCTCAGGATAAAAGCAAGTAACAACGCACCCGTTTATATAATAAAACGATAAAAACCCGTCATAAATATAGTTGTTGGGTAGCTTTAATGCAATGGTTGCCGCATTGAATGTGGTAGGTGTCCCAAACATTGTTTGGCACGAAAATGTGATCACTCGCTACATAATGCTAATGTATGTCGGTGATATTCTAAAAAAACCTCTGATACTATCGAGTGTGAAAAGTGAGTTTCTATGACCATTTGGCGACGAATAATAAGTTTTCTCTAACCGTATCAATGTAAAACAATGAGTTTCTTCAACTGTGTCGACAATGAACAATAAGTTTTCTCTGATCGTTTCAATGAAAAACAATGAGTTTCTTCGACCGTTTTGGCGAAAACACGCAAAAATATTCCAATCGGTTTTTTCACTTAACAATTTATCGATTGTGACTGTATCGGTGAAAAACTTGAATCTTTCTGAAAACTAGGCCACACTCACACATCGTCAAATTTATTTGATCTCTTTGATCATTTCTGAGATAAGACGCGAGTTACTCTGGATTGTATCGGTGAGTTGTGCCAAAACGACACCTCGCGAAGAAAAAAACTTATTTTTCCCAAGATGACCGTGTCCAAGAGACTGGATGAGTTTCTCCTCCTACACATTGGAGAAACTGGTCAATTTACTTCGATATGTTGGTGGAAAAACTTGAGTTTTAACTTAGACAAAAAACTTCTTTTCTCAACTTTTGGGAAAAAATGATTTTTAGGATGGATTATCTAGGGATGAAAAACTAGTCTAAGTAAGTTTTCAATCAAAAAAGTAAGGAGGGGCCCAAATATAGCTGATTTTACCACACATGGTTGATCACATTTGTATGGCCTTCCCTGTCCCTCTACAGACTCTTTAGACCCCATGGACTGATATTATACTTTGATGTTTCCAATTTCATCCCTAAAAAACACATCTTTATTGTTGTATGTGACTTTTAATCCCATACTCACGTGTACATGCGACTTTTGACCTCAAACCCGCGTATATCGGATGTGTGCATAAATCCAAATATTTTTGCAGTCTTCCTTCATTTGTTTCCGAACCACTTGACTCTTGGACTTCCATATGTCTCAAGATCGCTCGGATTTGAACCTCCATTACCCCTTTGGATTTCTATATAAAGAACCCCTTGGATACATTGAAGAAGAGTAATTGAAGAGAAACAAAACTATAGTCCATTGTTTCCATAGCTTGAATATACTTGAGTCTGCATCCCTTTGTCTCTTTGGAGCACTTTGTGTTCTTCCCAAGATTTCCTTCACTTGTGAGATTTCTATCTAGAGATGAAAGATTGAGGTGGTGGAGTCCCAGGTGGAGGACTCAGTTTCTCCGATTCGTAGATGTGCCGACAAAGGTTGTCACTTGTGTAATCTCTGATTTGATTAATAGAAATATCTTTTCCTGTCCAATAATGTGCATTTGAATGAATATTGAATCCATGGATATGTTTAATTTCTTATACATTGTTGATTATATATGCTAGAGTATATCTAACCCCATATTATATAGCATGCTTGTCTTGTTTGCTATTGTTGAGAGAAAATTGCTAGCACAAGCAGGATTGGAAAAAGCTCAACGGGGATCTGCTTCAACCATCCGGAATAAGGTATGATTTGAGGTCCCTTAGTGTTAGATGTTTGGTTTCTCTTGCATATTGGGAAGGGATTGATTTCTCATGTCTAGCTGTTTGTTGTGGTACATCCCAAGCCACAAGAAGTTTCTCTCCGTAACAGAATTAGTGACTATACTGGGGATGCTCCTAGTTGTTTCTCTTTGGGGGTTTTTGATATTCAATGTACTTGAATTTCTCTGATTTCTTTGTTTCTGTGTCGAGTCTGGGGGCATATTTTCCCAATAGGGTCTTGAAGGAGTAAATTTTGTCTCACCTTGTCTATTTGCCTTTTTTTCTTCCTTTTTCTTCCTATATGCAAGTTTAACTTTCACAGTCGTGTATACACGTGGGTTTCCCTTGAATAGTCGCGTATGTACGCTGGTTTACTGAGAACAATTGTGTATGCCTTGATTTTGATCCTCATTGGGAGGATTAAGTGTTGCTGGGTGATTTTGGATGATTATTGAGTCTTCTTGGATGCTTCTGGAGTTTATATACACCATCTATTTCTGACCAGAGGTTGTTTTTAGCTTGATTTTTAGAAATGTTCTTGTCTACTTTTTTGTTTTGAGATTAGTGCATTAGGTCTCTTTTACCTTGTTCCTTTGCTTGGCTGTTGTTTGTGAGTGGTTACAGAGTTTGAGGGTTGTAGAGTCATCTTTTTTGCTGTTATATCTCATTTAATTCAAAATTACAAAAATATTTTTCTTTTTGCATAGTTATGCTTTGCTTGCATTTTTCATTAGCATGGTACTTACATTAGGTTTGATTGGTGAATTATAGTCATATTTTCATCTAGGAATGATTGCACTTACATTTGAAGGAAAATATTTTCACTTCACGTAGTAGCATACCCTGTTTTTCATTCTACACAGTGCATTTGCATTGCTGGTTAGGTGTGCATTTTAATTCATGTTGTGTCATAACACCATAAGTTGCACGACCATTACCCTTTGAGTAATTATAGACAAATAAAATCAACGCTTAATAAAATAATTACACTCTTTTCTTTTCTAGGATGCATCAACAAGACTAGGTTTTAGGGTCTTGGAATAGTTCTTTGTAAGTTAATTCTCCAAGACCACTAAACAAAACAATTAGGTGTTTGTCCAACTGAGAGTGTGAAACCATTGGTATAATTAGTGTTTCTTAGGACGCTCCTCTTACACGGGATTTAAGCATGAGGCATTGCACACGTTTGTGATTGGGATGACCCGTTGTCACTTTCTGTGAGCACTGGAGATATTTCCAGGATTGTATTCATATATGGGGGCCTTTGAGGTATTTATTAGTGCACCCCTAGGGTACCATTTGTGCTTTCAGGCTTCAGGATTTGCTACCCTTCCCATATAGTCGATCCCGCCTATGACTGTCCTCCTAAGAATTGGTTATATTAAGGTGACCATAGTTGACTTACCTAGGTTATCGAGGGGTTATTTGTAGAGGTTATTTTGTAGTTGTCCTGGCCAGGTAGTGGTCGGACATCATAGTCACTATATGCATTGAAGCTTAGGGCCAATATAATTTCTTATGAACCTCTTCTTGTTGTGTATGTGAGTCTCAAGCCTCTCCTAGGAGAGACATACCTACTTCATTCAGGAGCTCACTTATCCTACCCTTGGTTTGCTAGTTGTTTTGATTTAGATTTTCTTAGGTGTATGCTCTATGCACACTAGTCTACTTAGAGTTGCATATATAGATTGAGTCTTTTCATTTTGTTGAGTCATTGTGGATCCAAGTGAGGCTCCTCGTCGCTCTCATCATTTAGCAGGTCTTCCGCCTTCTTCATCTCCTCCTCCCTTGGGAGAGAGAGCTAGACAGTCTAGGCAGACTAGTCATCACTTTGAGTCACACAGAGATCTCACCATGAGTCATCATGGGTTTGAGGTCCCAGAGCTTCCACCTTCCCTGCCTCTGATGATAGAAGTTGAACCTTCAAGCACATATGGAACTCTACCTGATTCTAGTCCTTATGGGGCTAGATTGTCACAAGATGATTTATAACAATTTCCTGATTACATTAGCTCCGATCCTCGGTATTGGTTATACTATCCGAGTGAAGAGACTTGCCATGAACCCACCAGCACTGGACACATTAGATATGGCATGCTTGATATTCTCGATCCCGGTATGGCACCTCATGTCGAACCGGTTGGTGACCCTGGTACTGCGCGTGGGGGCACTTCCATTCCTTTCCATGCAAAGAGGTTTGGTGGTAGTAGTCACATTGCACCATCCACTCCAGCGGTGGTAATTCCTTCACACACATAGCCCAGACCTAGAATTAGTGTTCCTCTTCGGGGACCTCAGCCGAGACATGTGAATATTGGGGGTACAAGTTATATTCCTTCACATATTCCATCGTCTTCTTAACCTATTCCTTCAAATGCCTTTTTGACGCATCCTCTTTCGAACTCTAGTGGTCCTTCGGGCCAAAGTTCAACTGTAAGCCATGTCCGTCCTACGTTTGCTAACACTATAGTATCGCAAGGCCAATTGCCTCCTTCTATGTCAATAGGTCATGTGCCTATTTCTAAATCGTTTCATGGAGTACCTCGTGGACCATCTCATGGTCCAACTCATGGAGCTTCCCATATGCCTACCTATGGACCATCTTATGGAAATTCTCATGGACCATCTTATAGACCACCTCGTGGACCATCTCATGGTCCAGCCTATGAATCTTCCCATGGGAACTTCTTATGGACCGCATTATGGACAAAACTATTAGCCATATGGGTACGAGTATCAACAACCCACTTACTCTTCTAACTATAGCTTTGTAGCACCTCATAATCAAGGTACTCTGCATTACAATGCTTCCATGCAGCCCTTCATGGGTCATATGGGAGGAGGTTATTATCCCACTGGACAAGGCCATGGCGTGTATAGCAATCACCCTTATCTGAATCAATCCTATCAGGGAGCATGGCATCAACTAGCTCAACCTAGGCTCCCTTTCCTTGCAACCTTGAACCTACCTAATTTGTTGAGATTGACAAATGATCCCGTGTCTCATGATCCGGCATGGCGGACAGTCCCTACCAAGATTCCTTTGGACATTCCCAAGTTTGAAATCAAGGCTGGTGAAGATCCTGGTGAGCATGTCACAACCTTCCACCTTTGGTCCTCTTCTAATTCCTTACAGAAAAACGCCATCCATTTGAGTCTATTTCAATGCACCCTCATGGGTCCTACGGTGAAATGGTATATAGATTTACCAGGGGGGACCTAAACTACGTTTGGTGACCTTGCCATGAATTTTCTTAATCATTTACAGTTACCCATACATTACGACGTCGATACCAAACTCTTGTCGACCTTCCTTCAAGACAAAGCCACGCATATTTCAGATCATATTCAAGAGTGGTGTAGGAAGAGACAATTAATTAAAGCTTTTATACCACCATAGTTTCTTCTAGAGTGGTTCCTCAAGTCATTGTTACCTTATATCACGAAGGATGTTTCCACATCCAGAGTTCAAAATAAGGACCAAGATATTTTTAGGGCTCAATATTTGGATTTGATCTATGCTCAATCTGGACTCTTGTATGAGATTATCCTGAATGCTCCAAGATTCAATTTCAACCCCAAGATTAAACTTGGGCCACATACTGATGGTATTGTTGGCTCCACAAGTACCAAACCTACAGACTTAGTTACGAAACATGTGAGCTAGTTATTGCTTAACCAACATGCATCAAGACAAGCCATGGCTTCATCTCAACCTACCCAATCGGCAAGTGTGCTTTTAGTACAAACGTCAAACTCGAAAGGAAACCAATACCCTGGAAGGAAGAAAAAGAAAGGAAAAAATAATCGTAAGGGTGGGAATAAAAATGAAAATGGTAATAATAATGACAATACCAAACAATGCTAGGGGGGACAAGAAGCCTAAGTGTAAGGTGAATTTTCCTTGTAAGTTGTGTAAGGATGATCACCTCACTTACTTGTGCCCTCATATGGAGGACGCCTTGAAGTTCATAGCACAGGGCCCAGCTGTGTTTACTAATCCTTTACCTAATAATCAAAATATGAACTTGAGGATCGTTGATCCTAGTTGTGCATCTGGTGGAACTCAAAACCCATCGGAGGTCGCTAGTGGTAATGGTTGCATCAACATGGTGAGATCTACTAAAGTTGTGACACGTGCAAAAGATTATGGTTCATCACAACCAGACCTTGGGAAAGAACCTACCCCACCTGAGAGCTCTTTGTGAATTAAAAATCCTACGGATAAACTTGAAGTTCCCCCTCACATTCCTAAGGGAGTCTTGAAGCACTCGGGGCACAATTATAATGCTCGAGCTACCAAGATCTATTCAATTATTGAGGATTTGGGCCAGACTCCTTATGCGATGTCTACATTAGGAGTGCTTTAGACTTGTCCTTTGTAGAGAAAGGCCTTGTTGTCTTCTCTTGGGGTTAGTGATGATAGCTCTTCTTCCATAATCAAATTTGAAACTCATGGAATCTAGCTTTGCTTGCCTTACTACATGTCTCTTTTGATTCATGTAGAGTGTCTCAACAACACCATCATGCGTAATGTTATTGATGAAGGTGCTTCCACTTCCATGATTTCTTTATCCTGTTGGAAGGGTTTAGGTTCTCCCATGTTGTCTGAGTCTACCAACATGTTGACTACTTTCAGTGGAAGGTCATTTAGGCTGCATGGTATATTTCCTTCTCTAGAGGTCCAATTGCGAGGGAAGACTGTCGTGATCGAGGTCGAAGTGGTTGATGTGCCCCTTGACTACAATCTTTTGCTGGGTAGGAACTAGATGTACAATATGCAAGCTGTAGCCTCTTCCCTATTTCGAGTGGTTTGCTTTCCGTTTAATGGGAAGATCGTTACTATTAATCAAAATTATTTCCATAATTTGAGTGTAAACTCATCATCGGTAGATTCTATCCCAATTATCAATCATTCTCAGTCGGCAACTGAGAATGTGGGCATGGGTATGTATCCTTCTCTCATGGGAACCTTTAGTTGTCCTACGCCTATTCTTATGATTGGGTATAATCTTGGTGGGGCTTCATCCTCATCGAATTCGGTATCCTTTAGCACTACCCATATGGAGGATCCTTGGATTCTTCCTTCACCGAGTACTTCGAGTATGCCTATCGAGACAGGCGTGCCATTGCCTGCAACAATGGTGGCGTATCAAGTGAATCTTGATCATGTTGTAGAGCCCAATCCTTCCTCTTCATGGATAGAGGAGGAGGACCCTTATGTGCTTCCTGCATGGGAAGTAGAGTCATCTCACTCTCACGACTGCCTTGATGATTTTTTTCCATCAGATTAAGCTATTCTTGAGACCATGTCTGGGATTGAACAACCTTGGGAAGAGTTGCACCATAGATCAGATTTCCTTCCTAATCTTGATCATTTAGAATGTGATGACTTTAGGGAGATTCTAAGCGAGAAAATTGGTAGCCTCGTGGTCCCATTAAGCTCTCCTGATTAGATGGATGAAGGGAACATGGCTAACCTATCACCAAGGATTCCTATCAACATTTCTCATGATCCTGGTAAGATTGAGAATGTTTACATTGGGGCGGATTGTTCCCCCGATGAGATTAAAGAGTATACGGAGTTGTTTAAGTAGTTTCGTGATATTTTCACTTGGTCATACAAAGAAATTCCAGGTATAGATCCTTGTATTATTGAACAAGAAATCAAGACCTATCCGGATGCAAAGCCGGTTCAACAATGTTTGCGTGCCATGAATCCTAGGAAAGCACCCACCATTAAAGCAGAGATAGAAAAACTACTCAAAGCCGGTTTTATCTATCTCATTCCCTCGACGGAGTGGGTTTGAAATCCCATTTTGGTGGATAAGAAGAAGGGAGAAATCTGAATATGCATTGATTTCCATGATTTAAATCAAGCCTGTTGCAAAGATAATTTCCCTACACCATTTATTGATCAAATTTTGGATGAGCGTGTGGGAAGTGAGGTATTTTATTTTATGGATGGATTTTCTGGATATAGTTAGATACAAATTAAACCTAAGGATCAACAAAAGATGGCATTTATTTGACCTTGGGGAACTTTTGCATATCGGAAGATGCCCTTCAACCTTAAAAACACCGGAGCTATGTTTCAGCGGGTCATGACCTTAATCTTTCACGATCTTAAAAAGATTATTGAGGTATATTTGGATGATCTCGCTGCTCACTCTCATTTGAGAGTGCACCATCCTTACCATTTGCAATTAGTGTTCGAAAGATGCCATCATTATCAAGTTTGTTTAAATCCTCATAAGTTAATCTTTTGCATGAAATTTGGTCATTTACTAGGATTCATCATATCCAGGGAGGGTATTAGAGTCAATCCCTTGAAGGTTGAGGCAATACTTCAATTGTCTCCCCCACGTAACATTCGACACCTTCAATGTTTACAACGTATGGCAAACTTCTTGCAAAGATTTGTGGTCAATTTTTCCAACTTGACTAAAGGATTCATGCGTTTGTTGAATAAGGACACCCCTTTTTATTGGGATGAGCGAGCCCAGGAGTCTTTCGATGCTCTTAAGAAATATTTAGCAATGGCCATCATGCTTAGTCCACCAGACTATAGCCGTGAATTATTTATTTATGTGTCCACGTCTTAGGAGACGGTTGGTATGGTATTGGTTCAAGAGGATGAGTAGCTCCATGAGCATGTCATATATTATTTGAGCCGAAACCTTATTGATGTGGAACTTCGTTATTACCATGTGGAGAAGCTAGATTTAGCCACCGTTCATGCGGTTCAGCGTTTGAGACATTGCATTTTACTTCTCCAGACTTTGGTCATAGCTCACATCAATCCATTTCAGTTCATCCTCACTAGAAGGATGATTGGGGGTAAATATAATAAATGGATTGTGATTTTGCAAGAGTTTGATCTCGAGTTCGTTTTGGCGAAATCAAAGAAATCGTTAATCTTTGCTGAGCTCATATTAGATTTCCCAAATTTGGAGGAAGAGGAGGTTTATGAGGATTCTTTTGTCGATGAGAATATATTCCTCATCTCAACTGTGGACCCTTGGTATGGGGATATTATCATGTATTTGCAAACATTGAAGGTCCCTACTCACCTCTCACGGGATGAGTGACGACAACTACATCATGTAGTGAAGAACTACCTCATAGTTGATGATACTTTGTACCACCATGGGGTGGATTTGATTTTACGTCGTTGTTTAAATCATGATGAGGCTGAGGTCATGCTTAATGATTTCCATGGAGGGGCGTGTGGTGGTCATTTATCTGGGATTTCTACAACCCAAAAAATCTTAAGAGCGGGCTATTTTTGGTCATCAATCTTTAAGGATTATGTTAATATGGTCAAGAAGTGCCACCCTTTCCAGGTGTTTGCATGTAATATGCGCTCACGTCCTGCCCCTTTGCATCCTATTGTCACCGAGGGTCCCTTCACCAAGTGGGGGATTGATTTTATGGATTGCAACCCAAGTTCGGCTGGGGGAAGCATCATATTATTGTGGTTTTCGATTACTTCATGAAATGGGAAGAGGCTATGCCCATAGTTAAATCTGATGGTGAGATAGCCGCACATTTTGTATTTAACGAGATTATCACTCGGTTTGGCATTCTGAGGGAGCTTGTCACTAACCATGGAAGACACTTTCAGAACAAAATGATGGAAGATTTGGCTTCCAAGTTAGGATATAAGCAAGATCACTCCTCTTCTTATTACCCTCAAGTGAATGGACAGGTTGAAGTAGTGAACAAGTCACTTAATTCCATTATCCAATGAACCATCGCACAAAGAAAGAATAATTGGAATATGATGTTGTATCCTTGTTTGTGGGCCTATAGAATCGTGGTCAAGACTACCACCAGTTTTTCTCCCTCTTAGCTTGTGAATGGGGTGGAGTCGGTATTACCAGTTGAATGTGAAATCCCTTCTTTGAAGCTAGATGTGGATCTTTTACTAGAGACTTCTGCATTGGAAGAGCGTTTGGTCCACTTAGATCAGCTGATGAGAAACGTCGAGATGCCTTAGTGGCTCTTGAGGTTAACAAGCATCGCGTTAAGGTCCAATATGATAAGTTTGTCCATCCTAGGAGGTTTAGTGAAGGTGACTTGGTCTTTTTGTGGGATCAAGCTAAGGAACCCTTGGGGGAAGGAATGTTTAATCCCATGTGGCATGGTCCTTACGTGGTTAAGTGTTTCTTAGAGAAAGGTGCCTATTATCTGGTTTATTATGAAGGGATAGCCTTGGCGGAGCCTAGAAATGGGCTCTATCTCAAAAAATACTATGCATGATCTTCAACCAGGGCTGATTTTTGTATATTATTGTACAGTTTTGCATTGCATAGTTAGGTTTTCTTATGGTGATTGGGTTTGTTGATTATATTTTACTTGTTATGGTAGATGTCGATGGAGTCTTCCGTTTACATAGTATTCACTAATGGTGCTAGCCACCACACTCAAAACTCAGCTTCGACTTCTTGGGTGATCTATACTCCTACGAGTCAAGTATTTTCTTCAGGAGGCTTATGTTTATAGCCTTCATCAAACAATGTTGCTGAATATAGTGTTTCTATTGAGTTATTGCATGATTCCATTTTGCATGGTGTTCATTCTCTTGAGGTACATCTAGATTTGCAGTTAGTGGTTTCACAACGTAATGGCTTGTATCGTATTAGGGATTTGACATTATTGCAAAGATTCGTGTGTGTTAGATTGTTAGAACGACAATTTGAGTGTATAACATACATTCAAGTTCCAATAATAAATTTTAATCAAGTTGTTGATTCATATGCTAACTATGTGTTAGATTGACATTTATTTCACAGACCATAAGAATTCCACAAACAAATTTTACACATGTAAATAGAATAATAATCGATCAACATAAATATTTTTCATTAAGTTCAAAAAAGGTGATGCCATAATACATAAGTTTCATATACAAAATTGGGGCTTCCTAGTCACCAAAATATATTACATGGTCATACAAAGAATATACACCCAAGTCTCTAAGCCTGAGGTGGGGGATGGTGCTGATCATAGTAGCACACCATGGCTCTAGTTAGCCAGAGAAACAATCGAACCCATGCTCATGGTACTCCAACCACTTGGCACTGCATGGCCTCAGGAAATTCCTTGACTTGCACCATGGGTATTCTCTGTTTCAATCGAACAAAGTTCATGTGAATGATTTGGAGCGTTTGCTCCACATATGCACCCATGATCTCATCACCTCTTCCCCTTCGTCGATGAAAAGGAAATCCTTCTGTCCGTCGTGGTCCTACATATGCATATACATGACAAAGTATCACTATGTTTCGTCACACCAAAAACATGTCTTTGGATTTCATATATCAAAAAACACAAAAAAATTAAATAATTCAAAAATTAAAAGTGGGTTTTGGATTCATTACCTATGTCTCCATAAGCCACTCCTAGTGGTAGAGGCATGTTTGGGTCATTAGGAAATTTAATCCCTGCATAGGGATAGTCATCTATGGCGATGAACTATCTCTACCACCATGGAAAGAACTTTGCTGGGTAGGGGTTAGCCACCCTTCCACCTCCCAGTCTGCGCATGACATTCGCCTAGCCTCACTGGGATGGATCCTGGACTCCATGTGGAGCAATGTCTACTCTAGGGATTATACCTAGAACTTGCTCAAAAAAGAATGCGCTTAGTATGCTACCAAACCCAAAGTTTCGCACCCTAACCATTTTGCAGTCACTGAGCTGTTGTTTCATGTTTCTCAGCAACGTAGTACTCTAGTCATATATTGTAGGCCGCATACACTCTACTGCATAGAACATCATTGGTCGTGAGGCCTGGTTGAGTGATGCTAACCCTACAATCCTGCCTAATGCCAAGAGTATGAATTTTAGCCCCAGAATCTGAATCACGTTTGTCGAGATTTGAATCCCAACCTTATCTGTATTGGGAGTGGTAGTACATAGCTATGTAGTCATCTATAGTCAGCCTGCCTCCTGGCCCATGAGATCGGAGGTTCACCACCTCCCCTCGTCAAGACAAACCTATGATGAAATATATGTTCTCAACCTTAATGCTGAGTGACATTCCATCTATCTGAAAAGTTTCAGACTCTGGATCCCAGTAATCTACCAGCAGCTGAAGTAGTCTTGGATTTTCCCTCAAGCTTCTAAGACACCAAAACTTGTATAAGCCACTTGCCCGTAATGCTTGTTGATCCATGAGGTCAGCTTGAAAATATTCCTTAACATCACCATGTTCCCTCTCTCTCCACTCTAGTACCATTCTAAACAAAAAACACAAGTTTTGATCATTATTTTCCCATAAAAAGCTTGTTTGCAACCCTATACGTGACTGTCTGCAAAATAGCCGCGTATGTATGCAGTTTTCATCGTATTTTCCGCGTCTAGCCAGCCCTATACACAGGAAAATTCCCGATGTATGTGTGGGCTGAAACACCCAAGTTGGGATGGCCTAAAAAATTAATTTGACCATGAAATTTAAAATTTTTATATCTAAATGAAAGAGAGGGGCAAGGGAATTTACCTGGATCAAACATGGAGGGATTGCGCTAGATGATGCTCCCAGAATTCGCTTCTGAAGTTTTGGACTCAAATGCACTATGGTGGATAAAAATTCAAAATGGTATGAAATTTTTTAATTTTTCACTATTTTATAGAAAAATTTTGAAATTTTTACCCACTTTTGTTTTACCATTTTTTACTGTTTTAGACTATTTGAACTAATTTAATGTTGTAGGATCCTGTTTTGAGTGTGGTTTGACCGTGTCTTTGATCCATTTGTTCCTATTTCAGGTATTGTGTCTAAACTGATATATCGATTAGGTTTTCACATCCACTTTCATTTTTCATAGCCTTATGACCGTTTCATCTTAACCCTAGGTACGAACCCATTCCATCTTGTCACAGAACCTTCTTGCTACTTTTATAAGTGACTTTATGCGGTAGGGATTTCACCCTATATATCAGTAGGAACACCTACCTTCCATCTATAGGACAAAAGGGTAGGGTTCTTGTGGATGAAGAAAACCCTACAAGGAAATGTTAGCTGTGAGCCATGGAAGCCCTGCAAGAAACTGTTAGAAAAATGAGAAATGCCTCCAAGCAATCAGAGGAGAACTTGCAAAAAACTATGAGCAAATAAACCTACAAATAAACATGAGCTAGAAAAATAAACTATCAACAAAATAAACATGGTTATACCTTCATCCTTTGTGGAAATGGGCCACCATGCCCTAGCTTTGGAAGCACCTCTCTATGGAATGGGGTTTTGGCTTATGGAGCTGCAGAGGAGAGGGGTGAATGGCTTGAGAGGAAAGGGTCTCAAGGCACTCACATGAGAAGCATAACGATAGGGAGAGAAGGAGTGTTTTGAGAGTGACCCCCACCCTTGTATTTATAGCTTTTTTCTTAGGTTTTAGAGTTTTAAGCCCTTGGTCAAGGCTTTAGCCCCTTTTTGGGATTTAAGCCCCTTTCACCCATTTCTTAGCTCCTTTTGGGATTTTAAGCTTCTTTGAGGGGTTTTAGCCACTTTTTGGACGTTTTATCCCCTATGAGAGTTGTTTTGGCTCTTTTTAGGGGTTTTTAAGCCCTTTTTGTGTTTTTTGAGCCTTTGAAAGGGTGTGAGGGTCAAATGAGGGAAATGACATGGATTCATTTATGGTGTAGGTCATGTAGAGATAATCGGGTAATTTTTTGGGTTAACATATTGCCCCCTAATGTGTGAGGGCAGGAGCTCATCGTATGGCCGATGGACATCATAGGATTTTTTGGGGAGAGGTGGTGCTTCCTGGGCTGGGGAATGGTGGCTTTTGGTTTTTGTATTAATATGGTTACCATCAATGGGTGAGATACAAATAATGTGTGACGTGTCTATGGATGAGGTGGGAATCTCCATGATCGTAACGATGTCAAAATAATAATGTTATCTAAGCTCTAGAATGCAAGAGTTGATCATGTACAACTATTGTTACATAGTGGTTTCCTCAATAAGAGGATGAATACAATACCAATCTGAAGAATTGCTACATTGGACTCATGGCATTTGCATGGAATGCTATATCTTCATGACTTATGGTTTGTTGGATCTGGATTGGTACATAGCTATAGGAACTCACTGATAGAGAGTCAGAGTCTCTGTGGTACAATGTGCTACATCAATAATGAATCTATACCAAAGCACTATCCTGGTGATTATGAACATTGTCTCCAACGTAACCTAGAAATAACAAGGGACATGAACTTGTTTGTGTCCCTCAATAGACTCATCAATGTGCTAGAGTCAGGTGAAATTTGGGGTCTTTGTCCAAATATTGCATCGAACAATACCCTATACGAATATCAATGGTGCGATGATGTAACTGGAGTCGAGCACGTGAGAAACAACCATCCCTAGAGGCACGAGGGACTCCTCTCAAGTGGTCAGGGGAACTCATCAATGAGGTTAATGAAACCAAGATACAGGGACCTATGGGTATATCCTCTGGAATGTATGTGTTTTCGTAGATAGAGGGAGACCTGCAACTGAACAAGGAAATGGTGTTTCCTTGGTGAGAAGTGCGAGGGAGATAATCGAAAGATGTGAGACAATCTGAGGACTGGCCCACTAAATGAGGGGGTAGGGGGAGTGTAGTGGACTCAAACTTCCTTTGTTTAGAGTATGATGGTAGGGAAGACCAGGCAACAAATAAACTAAATCATGGGAAAGGGATCATAGCTGTATTACCAAGGATGTAACTGCAGGTGGGAAATACTTGGTGGAGGTAGACACTTTTGGTATTGATGGGATCCAAGGAAGACACATCGCAGAATACTCTAAACAAAGGCGACCCAAAGTGGGAATGCTATTGAACTGTTATATGAGGGGTGGTGTCTAAAGACACCGTTATGGTATGATCTCAAGTATTTTTAGCTAGCCCAAGAAAGTAAATGGTCGATGGTGATTTCAATTTTAGAGAGTCTGAAAGCATGAAGGAGACTCCAGTGGGGTCTCTTTTTTGTTGATAGTCTCCTGAGCTCAAAAAAGGTTAAAAGTGTACATAGAAGAGCTCACACATATTTTGTGGGATTGGAGACTTATTTATTGTTGGTAGTCCAATTAGGCCAGAAAAGGTTAACCCTGTGTTGACTGGACGATCATTCAAATAATTTTATGAACATGAACGAATCCAAGTTTGCTCGATGATCATTTCTTGATGAGAAGGATGGAAAAGAGCTTAACAACAACCCATGGTGAGATTTTTCATAAAGTTCAGCCCCTCTGGCTGAGAAAGCATAAAAGGATGAAGAGGGGAACGGTCTTGGCTTGAATGTGCCAAGGTGGTCCTTTTCAGATGGTAGTCTACATAGTCCACAAAAGGAGATAAATGAGACGATGTGGATGCCCTTTCTTATACTTTTATGAGCGAGAAAGGAAGCAACTGTGCTCGACAATATTTTCATTCTTTTAGGAGTAAAAAAAGAGCTAAAGGAAAACTCTTGTATGGTCAACCGATCGAGGGGGCACTAATGGTGCCCTCGTGTTAGGACAGTGGACAGTGGTCCAAAGGTCATCTGTGCAGTATGGATGGAATAGGTGGCTCTTGAAAATACCTATACATGCATGAGATAGATCGCGATAGAGGCACACAGACTGAGGTGGCTCTCTAATAGAGGTCAAGATAGTCTTGTGTGAGTTGTGGTGGATAGTGTGGACAACATATGATGTGAGTGCAAGTATGGAGACAGTTATATGTGAAAGAAATGATCCGCATTCTGAGAAATAGTCTGGGAACCCATGGAAGCTACGGTGGATGGATTAGACAATTATATGCTGAAATAATAAAATGATGCGCCTTCCGAGAGATAGTCCATGATCCTGCATGAGTTGCGGTAGGTAGGTGTGATGGAAGTATAGGTCTGAAGACACTTATATCAGAATGTGGTATGTAAATCGAGGTAACTCTCAGGAAGTGGCCCCAAAAATTACTTATTCATTATGAGACGATGGTCTCATTAAAAGATAGAAGACATAATCTTGAGCCCGAAGGTGTGAGGGGTGTCTCAAACCGACTCCAAGTGACTCTAACTAGCAACTAATGGTGCTGCCCCTAATGGGGGTCTTTGATTTGTGGTAAAAACATTGCAAAACAAAAAAGGAAAATGAAGCGACTCATTGTTGATGTTAAGCATAAAATATCTTGAGGTAGATCCTGTTACGAGGGTTCTCCAAGAGTTGTCCATTAGATTCAATAAGGGTGTATGCCCCTTTTTCGAGGGAACGGTGGATGATGTATGGGCCATACCACATTGACTCAAACTTTCCTTTGCCCAACTTGTCATTGGGATATTCATAAAACATAACCATATCACCTTCGTTGAAGGTGCGAGGGTGGACATGGGAGTCGTAATAGGACTTTGATCATGTTTTCGCTCCTTCAATGGCTTGGAGGGAAGCCCGATGGTCTTCCATGGCTTTCTCAAGTTGGAGGAGTTGTTATTCCAAAGGCGAAGTATCAGGAAGGAGTTCTACTATGAGGTAGAGTGATGGGATCTGGAACTCTATAGGGAGTACCGATTCAACGCCATGTACTAAACAGAAAGGGGTGAAACCGGTTGCGGTTTTTGTGGATGTGTGGTAAGCCCATAGGGCGGAAAACAACATGTGATGCCAGTTGGTTTTATGGTTTCCTACCATCCTTTGGAGCATTGTTTTGATGATTTTGTTGACTGCCTCAACTTGGCTGTTGCCTTACGGGTAGTAGGAATATAAGTATTGGTGTTTGAATTTCAACATCGTTGAAAGCTCAGTCCAAACAACGTCTTCAAAGTGTTTACCATGGTCTAAGACCAACTGTTTGGGAACACCAAATCATGAAATGATGTTGCCACCGTTTCACTTTTGAAATCGAACATGGGCATGGGCTCGACCCACTTAGTGAAGTAATCAACTGCCATAATGATGTATTTATGACTGTTGCCCGAGGCAAAGGTTGATTGTCATGAAGTCAATTTCCCATTTGTAGAAGGGACCGATTGTAAATACGGGGTGTAATGGTGTAGAGGGGGTTCTTGCCTTTGGGGAAAAGAAATGACAGCTATGATAGTGTTTGAATTCCTTTATGCAATCAACGAAGATGGAAGGCCAGAAGTAGATGGAATGTAGAATCTTCTGGGAGGTTTCCAGTCCTAAAAGGTGGCCACCACAGGATCCACTATGATAGTCATTGAGGATTGTCTCAGCGTCGTCACAAGTGAGGAAACAACGTAGGATGGTATCAATGCCTCGATGATATAAAACATCTCCAATCAAAATATGGATAGAGACTTGATGTTGGATGCATCGCCTATCCTTACCGTTTAAGTGGGATGCAAACTTCTGTGTGTGTAAATATAGAAGGATGCCCCATACCATGGGTCCTTCGTGGATATGACGAATAGGAAATCATCAGGTATGTCATCCTTGGGTGGTGGTGATGTGGTCAATGGGGGAAGATCTGTCATGAGCGTGGCTAGTGTGAGTGCCTTTGTGCTTTTTGGGCAAATAAACTTCAAGTTGCATTCTTGGAGGATGACTACCCACTTGTCCGTGCGGCCTTGTAGAAGGTGATGGCTTAAGAGGTACCGCATTGGATTGGAGTCATCCACTACTCGGGTATGGTTTGAAATGATTTAGTGGTGCAAATTTTGCGCTAAGAAAACGACGGCAAGGGCCAATTTCTATTTGGGTGAATATCATAGTGGACAACCTGTCAGCTTCTAACTAACATAATAAATTACGTGCTCCTGACGAGCATCATCCTCCTAGACCAGGACTCCAGCAATGGAATTTTCTGAGGCCGACACGTAAAGAATGAAGTCTCGGGTGAAGTCTGGTTCCAAGAGTAATGGTGCGGTAGCCAGGGCTTGTTTGAGTGCATCAAATGATTCTTGTGCTTGTTGATCCCAAATAAAGGGGATTTTGGTGGGGAGCAGGTGTATGAATCCATGGGATTTCATTGCATACTTCAGTATGAAGTGGTGAAGGAAGTTGGCCTTGCATTGGAGGCTTTGCAGTTGGCGCAGGGTTTGTGGTATGGGGAGATCAAGGATAGATTTAACTTTAAGAGGGTTAACCATTATCCCTTTGTGAGATACGATGAACCCAAGCAAATGGCCTGCTGGGACACAAAAAATGCACTTTAGGGGATTCAAGCGAATTGTGTGCTTGCGGCATTGCAAAAAGACTTGCTGCAAGTCGTCTATATGTTGTGCTTGTTTTGGTGATCGAGCGGTAAGGTTGTCCAAGTAGACCAATATGATGTGGATTAGGTCATGGAAAAAATATGTCATGGAACATTGGAAGGTGGCTCCAGAGTTCTTTAGACCAAAAAGAATTACTCGATATGTGAATGTGCCCCATGGGGTTGTGAATGCAGTATTGTAACGATCTTCTTTCTAGATCTGAATTTGGTTATATCTGAAAAATCAATCCATGAAGGAAAAAACCTCATGTCCAGTGCATGCATCAACGATTTGATCGATGTATGGTGCTGGGAATTTGCCTTTGGGACACGCCCAATTCATATCATGGAAGTCTGTGCAAATGCGGATGGTACCCTATTTTTTATTCACGAGAGCATGATTTGAAACCTAGGTGGTGTAAGCAATGGGGTAAATGATTCCAACCATGTGGAGCTTCTCTATTTTGACTTTGACCATGACATCTTTGGAGGGATGAATGAGTCATTTATTTTGGCACATGGGGGCCACATCGGTTCATGTGTCGATGTGGTGTTCCACAATGGATGGATCCAACCCGGGCATTTTAGTGTAGGACCAGGAAAAGATATCACAGAATTCTTGGAAGAGCACTTTGTAGGAAGCGACTTCTTCGGAGGAGAAAGATGCCCCCAGCATAATTTTCTCAACCATCTTAGGATTGGTTGAGATGTTTATTTTAATGGTTGGTGAAATATTGGCCATGTTCCCTTCTTCGAAGGCATCTAGTGTCGAAATGGGATTTTTGAACCAGTCGACTTCCCTGAATGAAATCTTTTGTTTCAACGAAAAAGTGGTCAGACTGCGATACAATTTCTTCAGAGAGGAAGAACAAGCAGTGGTGCATGTCGTTCCAAGGGTATTCTAGTGCAGTTAAGGCTTCAAGTATCTCCTCGTCATTGCGGAAGCAACGATGGGATAGGTCTGATGGACTGTTAGTGATCATAGAGATAAGAGGGTTTGTGGAACTGGACATCATGTAAATGGACATGGTGTCTAAAGAAGGGGGTGGGGGGTGGATTTCTTTGATCAGAGTGATCTTAGATTCAAGGGAATGTTGTTGAAGGTTGGCTAGGGCCGTTCGAAACTCAAACAAGTCCTAGCAGTGGTGAGAATAGTGTCCATACAATCTGCAAAGGGCGCAAGCATGGTTTGTTCTCAATGAATTGTTTCTCACTATTGGCCTGCTTGGGAGTTCAACCACAGGGATGTTTTCTGTTGTGTCCATGGAATCCAAATGTGCATGGATCATGGGAATTTCAGGGCAGTTTTGAGTTGCATGGCCATGTTCTTCACACACGGTGCAAGGCAGGATCTACCATGGTTTAGTTGTTGGTTTCATGTTTCTGTCCCTGGTCCTTTTTGGGTGGGGTGGTGTGGGTGTGGGTGTAGTGGCTAGTTTTTGTGGGCCGGGTGGAGGATGATATTCGACTGCAATGGGTTGCACAGGGGTTAAGATGACCTGGGGCATCAAAGGTTGGGCTAGTAGATTGAGGTACCACATGGGAATCCCCAATGTGAAGTTGGGTAAGTTTAAGGTAGCCATTACTGGCTTACTCATGACAGCAGGTAGGGGAAATAGGAATGGGATTGTGTGGACTGGGGAGGATCCCAAATAACTCCCTGATGGTTGCATGTGGGGATGGAGTTGTGGTTGCGGTTGCGCATAATGATGCAGCTACACATAATGTTGTGGCTGTGGATGATGTTACGCCTGTGGTTGCAGTTTAGGTGCAGTAGTGTTGAATGAGAGCATGCACAAATACGTAGTCTCATTTGATGTTGGGCATGGTGACACTAAGGGGAAGGAGGCCGTCATGGTGGTGTCAGAAAACAACCCAGGGCCCACATTCAATAATGGGGAGGCAAGTATGTCATCGACAATGGTGTTGACCAAAGGGATAATGTTGGTTGGTGTTTTTAGCCCTTTCAGATCGATGGTATTGACCATAGGGATAACATTGGCTGGTGGGGTTAGCCCTTGCATATCCTGACAAGTTAATTGGTCAACTGTCACGATTTTTCCATAGTGAGGGAACATCATGAGACAGAAAATAGTTGATTCTATGGCTCTCATGGTGTACCTATAACTTCTTCCGAGGAGAAGGTTATAGTCCAACTGAGCATTGGAAACCTCTATGTCAATCAATACTATATTCTCGGCTAATGTGATGGGAACGTGCAGGAGGATACCTTGGGCTTTAGTGGGGTGGCCATCATAAGCCCACAGAGTAGTAGCAGATGGTTGCAGAATTGGGGACCCAAGTTTCTGCTAGACTAAGGTTGACATGACACATGTGGATGCCCCCTCATCGATGATGCACTGGTGCATGACCAAATTTCAAATGGATACCGGGATTTAGAAGGTAATGGTTGATGGCATCTACGGTTCTCCGTTATCTATGTCAAACATGATCAACTTGGAGTCAGAAGGGTCTACAACATCGAGGGTGGCTAGTAAGGCCTTCTGCTATGTTGGGCAAGTTTTAAGTACCTCAAGAGTGGACATGGCCGTAGGTGTTTGGGGTTAAGTCTTCAACGATGTTGTAGCTCACAGCATCTCTAGCCGTGACATTATTGGAAACCCACTATCTGGGGGGGTGTGGGGGAAAAGGGGGTAAGTGAAGAGGTGTATTGGTTGTTTTGGATGTGGATGTTTTTGATCGGTCAATGGGTTCGGTGTTGGCTTTGTACTGATTTCGCCTGGTCTATAAATTTGCCTCTTCGATTGTTAAGGCTAGAAGGTGGTGAACACCGATTTCTGCTGTTAGAGGTGCAGCCGGGGTGGTGGGATTGGGTTGGGGAGTAGGTGCAATTTCGACCAATCCTTGGACTGGTAATGGGTTTTGGAGCACCATGGGTGGAGGTCTGTTGGCCTGATTTTCTGACCTAGGCCAACAAGGAGATTAAGCCCACACAAGTAGCTTAAAGTAGCTCCCGGTGTGTTTGGGATAGCAAAATCTCACAGGTTATGGTCCTACTACCAACTGAATTTTTCTCTTAAGGAGAAACTAAAATTCAGTAAAAATCTATCCTAATGTTATTTCTATCTAAATAAACCCTAAAATTAGTTTTCAACTACCTAAAGTTATCCTACAATTGCTTTCTTAAGGAAAGTCTTCAATTTTTGAGGATTTTATATTTAATATTCTAAATATAAAAGACTATTGAAATTATTCTAAAATTACACAAATTCTATTTAACAATTGTTAAATGTAATCTATACTAAGATAATACTAACAAAAACTATCCTAACTATCCTATCCTAGCTGAGAGCAATTTGGATATTATATTAATTATTAATTAATATAAAGATGAACATAACGATAAATGAGTAAGATCTAAATGAAAATATTTAAACCATACACTCTAAATCATTTTGCTATAAATTACCTTGACAGAGAAATTGAAATAAACAATTACTTCATATTCTTCTGAAATGTTTAATTTATTAACAACTAATAAACAACATTAAATATTTGAATAAAATATAATGTTTAAAATGAAATCATCGCAAAAATACAAATGAGATCAAGCAGACATAAATATGTATATCATTATATCTTGAATTTTCAATAAAAACATTGATTCATTCAACTATAATAACGTACTAATTTAAATAACAATATTGTGTTGACAAAGTGTAATATGACATAATGAATACAAGCATAACCAAGTATACTGCATCAATATTATAAGTAGAAGATTATATATTGAAATATAAAAAGAGTATCCAAAATAATACCGATCAACGACATCAATCTGAGAATTTCTAGTCACATTCCACCTCCGAAGATAAAACTTCAGTAAGGAACAAAACTAGTACTGAAATAATATTTCAAATATATTTTTCTTCAGTCACTCCATCCCCTTTACATAAAAAATACTAGTTTATATATAATCTTACGAGTCTCTGAATTCAGTTTTTCATAAATGCTGTATTCAATACCATAAGAGGTCCAATCCTATGAAAGTGCATTGAATCTCTTCAAAAGACACTTGTCACAAATATTACTATAGGATAAAAATAGTCAATAAACAACTAGCCTGTATCATCTCCTGATTTTAAGAGAACTGTCATATTCGTGGCTGTTTTGAAATTCCAGTATTTAAGAGGCATCAATGTTTGCCAACTATGATCCAAAACATCCTGAATCCGCAGAGGATAGTGATAACATGCCCACTGTTTAAACAAACAAAAGAATCTTATTAAAACCAATTTTAACAGAAATAATAAAAGAAACAATAAATTATAGGCGTGCCTGCAAAATCTGTGATTTTGTAGGCATGCACTTAAAAAACTTTTATTACCTGTTGACATAGAGATAAAACCATATAACTGAAAATAGAAACAATCATTAGGTTCTAGTTTGTAAATTGATCATTCTTCTAGCTTCAGAAAGTTTGGCTTTGAGCATGATGATTACTAGCTTATGTTGTTCTACCTGTTCGAGCAAGTGTTGGTTTGTATCTATCATTGATTTTTTTTCTTTCTTGTATTGGTTCTTCTTGATGTTCTTGTCCTTCCATATATTTATCCAGTTTAATAACTCTTCCCTGAATGTCTTATTTTCCACCTCTTTCAAGGCGGTGTTTTCTTGACACTCTTTTAGTTCATTTTTCAATTCTGCAATTTTAGTCTCATATATCCTATCCAAGACCTGTTGGAGAGTTTCTTCCTCCTTTTCATGACACGAATCAGCTACCTGAGAAGAATCAAGATTATCTATATCTTGACTAGGTAATGGAAAGCTTATAAAAGATGGCTCGAGGCTCGAACCATAAGCGTCCATACACGATGGAGCAGCTTCGAACTTACCCGACTCTGTAATGTCTTTAGCCAATTTTTCAGGATTATTCTCTATAAGAGTAGGTTCATCCATATGCTTAGTTTCGGGAACCAATGATGGAACATCATCCTCAAGATGGACAATCACTGGCTGAGTACTCTGTTGAGTGGCCGTAGGAACAGAGGCTGTAGGTGTAGTATTCATACTTCTAGTAATTCTTCTTGTATGAACAAACACAAGACCTTTTGGTTCAAAACCCCCTTTGTCACAACACACCTATGCTAATTGTTCTAGTTTACACATGGACTCATCACCATGTTTTCGAGGAGTATATAGCTCAGAGGGGTTTTCATAATTAACAGCATTTACATCTTCATTTTTGGTTAATTTTCCCTTTGCCTTTGTAGGTGTACTAAAGCACTTGTTAGATAGGGATTGGTCCAAGGTTGTCTCAGCGTAACAAGGAGCTACATTCACGACCCCATCATCACTGATACAAGTCCTTATAGGTGGATATGCTTCCTGAAGCTCTTTATCCTTTGATTCAGCCTTATAAACATCACCAGTTTCAGATTTTACTGGAGCCTTACGTTTCCTACGAGTTTTGGGGGGAAGGTTTGGCCAATACTGAGTTGGCCCTAATTTACATTCAACCAAAAACTCATCCCAAGATTTACAACTCATAGACAGTTGATGCTGGATTAAAATTTTAATTAGACCATGATGGAACAGACTCCTATCAGGATTACCTATGGTATTTTGTACCGAATGGGCCATTTTATTTAGACTTTGCAATAGGTAAAATGGAAGATTAAGTTTAAATCCTTTCAAAGCTAACAGTAGTCGCAGATGATAATAATGTAGATAAGAGAATCGTCCATCACATGATACGTACCTGACTAAGATTTCATAGAATGCTCGCCATTCTGGCTTTAAAAACTTAACCGAAACCCCAATCTTCAATTTTGCACTGGCCGGTAAGGGAAATAGCAAGGGCTGACATTTATTTTTATTCACTTTCCCACCTTTAAACCATCGCTCTCCAGTTTGAGGAAGCTTCGTAGCTTCTACAATTTTATCTTCATTGATGATAAACTTGAAATATTCAATCTGAGCTACATTTTCTTTAAAAATCAAAGCAAACTGTTTAGTAACCTCCACGTTATGGCCGCTAAAACATCTGAAGAACTAACCCCATCCAATCTTTTCGAATAACAGAGCAGCTTTCTCATCGACTTCAACAGGCTCCGGTCCTGAAATTTCAAATCGACTAAGCGGAGCCATAACTCCCTTACTACTACTTTGGTTATGAATTGAAATGAATGAAGTCGTGAATATGGAAGGAATAGGCACCCAGGTATAAGACATTACGTGAAGTGTCAAATCCTCAGCTTCTTCATACGTGACAGAGAAGAGACCTCCAATTTTGGCCATATTAACTAAGTTTGGAGATGATGAGCACAACAGCCAGTGCTTTTTGCTATGATAAATGAAAGACTATCCATGACTAATTGAAACTCTTAACCAATCCCTCATATCAGAAATCATTCGATTCATGGATTATAAATCAAGACATTAATGACACGCAGTCTGGAATGATGAGCTTGTACATCATCATGAATGAGAATGGTTATCAGTCACATATGAAATCAAACTCTATTGATTCGATTTTATTACTACACCCACAGCTATTAATTAAATTGGCAGGTGTGTTACCCCTTCGAATGCATTCTGCATTTTGAGTGCTTAAAAAGCTGCTACAAGAATACAATCTGTGTACAGATTTTTTATGAAAAGTAAAGCAGCTATTGAAGCTATTCAGAAGTATAATGCAAGTTTTCCAGATGGCCTGAAGGAGCATGCATTATTTGTGGACTTGGCCCCACTTTTCCGTCCGTTGGGAGCGGACTCACTCAACCAACAAGTCCAGCTTCTTCTATCTGGACTCAAAGAGGCTCTGGATCAAGCTAATGGGTTTCAGAACACACACAAGAAACAACAATCTGAAATGACAAGCCTTGCAGTAGATCAGGGGTGTCCACAAAGTAGCCTGGGTAAATATTTGGCATTTTGGATGACACATATGCATTGTGCTCTGCCTGCAAGCAGCCATTATCAGCATTACTTTCTCTGATGGATATCTACAAGCAAGCGTTGGGCTAGAATATGCATGCCAGTGGAAGAGGATTATGTCCAGGCTAGAGCAATTGAATATTGAACTTAACAAACCAGATTTATGGGATGATCCACATAAGGCTGGGCGACTTAGCCGTAAGCATGGCTCACTAACAGGAAAAATAAAAGCTGTCAATGAAGTGGAAGCAACACTCATTGAGCATGTGGATATGATGGAGCTTGCACGTGAAGAAAATGATTTGGATATGGAAGCAGAAACAACCAAAGGCTTGCTACATATGCGCAAACTTGCAAAGGAAAAAGAGATTGCAGCATTGCTGTCTGCAGAGCATGATTCATGTTCTTGCTATTTAGAGATTCAAGCAGGAGCTGGGGGAACAAAGAGTATGGATTGGGCAGCTATGGTCTGTACATTCAAGCAGGAGCTGGGGGAACAGAGAGTATGGATTGGGCAGCTATGGTCTTACTTATGTACAAAATGTGGGCTCAGAATCATGGATTCAAAGTCACTATAGTGGATGATGTTTCTTCACGCTTCCAGGTCAATGATTGTGATCTTCGTATTGAAAGGTTCCGATCAAGAGGTCCAGGAGGCCAGCATGCTTACACAATCGATAGTGCTGTGCGTATTGTGCACATTCCAACAGGAATTACTGCTACATGCCAAAACGAAAGGTCTCAACATCGAAACAAGGAAATGGCAATGGAAGTGCTTCAATCTCGACTAGATCAGCTTGAAATGGCTCGGAAAGCACAATCTAATTCTCAGCATACACAATCGATTTCAGATATCACATGGGGCAATTAGATCCACTCTTATGTCCTCCATATTTGAGGAGTCATCCGTGGGGGCCAGCTGTGGTCACATTATGTGAACGTTTCCGGCTACCCAATCAAATAAAGCATGAACAGTCCCAGGCTCAGGGTTCAACAGAGCATGCAACTGAGATTAAATGGGATCGAAGCTTCCACCCAAGATTCGGATTTGGCGGGATAGGAATCACGCCAAAGATTTTCTGGCAGCCGACTGCAGTATTTTCTTTTCAGCATTAAAACAAGAAATCCGTGGCGGTTGATAGGGTAGGTTGGGCTTGGGTTTGATAATCCTGTTGTGATTCTAATGTATTAAATACCCAAACCATCGCTCAATTCACAGTTTTTGGAACGACCAGCAATGTGGGCAAGAAGCCAACCGACGGTCACGATTTCTTCAGATCACGGGTCAGTGGTATCCACGATCAGTTTGCTGGCAGCTGTCGAGGTGAATGACATGCATTACAGCTCGCCAATGACAGAGAGTGCCCCGTGTTCTTGTCAGCAAATTCATGGAGATTTGCAGCAGCAGTTGTCCACCTGGTAAAACCCGTCTTCATTAACAGCCAGTTACGTGGAAATCTTGTGTGTTACCAATCCGTCAAGCGATTGATTACCGGGAGAATTCCTCAAACCTGAATAAATTATGCAACCACTCAATTCCTGTAGCAGCTAATTCATCGGGCAGTGGTGTCATTCTCGGTATCCACGTGGCCCTTTTTTCCTAGAAAACTGATCAATCGGAGTTATTTCCCCAAGTGATTGATGAGTCATCAAGCATTTCATTAGTGTTGATGACATGCCTTTCGACTAGAGTTGGGCATTGTGTCTAAGCGGTGGAACCGCTAACTGAGTTTTCATTAATAAAGTGGTGTTGGGCATGATTCGATAGGGAGAAAAAAGTAGATTTACTTTTATTTTATTTTATTTTATTGCCTTTATTTTTAGAATAAGAGGTTTTTGGTCTATAAAGAGGCCAATCTCTTTCATTGTAAAAGATGGAAAGTTTTTGGGCTGGGAGGATTTTTTCCCCAGAGTTAATAAAGAAATTCATTGTTGAGCTTTCTGGACATGTTGGGTTTTTTAGTGGTGATCTTGTGTTTTCATAAGTTGTAGACTACGCCGGCATAGAAGGCTAACAATCTAGCACGTTGGGCAAGCATTTGCGGCTGCCAAGTTGCTTGTCGCCGTTATGTTCTCGGAGGTCTGGGAGTAATGGAAAGTAGTCAGTTATACTACCATTCTCCTGGCCTCTGATTATGGAGCGGACCAGCCTGATCTCCCTTCTGCAAAACGCAAAGCCTTTCTAATTCCGCTTCTGACTCCATTCGCCCTTCTGATACTGGAACTGGCCTTTCCCTCGAGGACTGATCCTCCCTTCCCTTCCTGCCCATCAATTCGATTTATTTTCCTTTCTACTACCCAAGTTTCTCTAAGGCAGCCTCTTCAGATCACCCTGCCCTTAGTTGCACCTTCCTTAGAGATCCGAACTTAGGGAAACCCCCCTAGAGCTGGAGAAGAACCAGCCTGAAGCGAGGAGAGAGAAGGTGTGGTGACATTGGCCTCTCTCTCGAGAGGTTGTCACCGGGCCGGCGCGCCCGCGGGTTTGGGATTTCGACACCCGCGTGCCAGTTTCGGGCGACAACAAGGTGTTAACTAAATACCAATACAAATTCATTCTTCATGCAACGATCCTTGTAACAGATGTTTGTCTCTTAGCTATATGAATCACAAGTCCTCATTAAAACTGTCAATTGATGATCATCCTAGATTACATGTGGAAGGAAATCGTGTTTATTAACATGATGATGTAGAGTTATAAGAATGATCCTTAATGTTCTTAAGATTTCTAAAATGAAACTAACTAATGATCACTTCTTAACACTCAAACCATATATGTACATGTAGTTTTATTATGAAATATAGTTTTAAATACTTTATAAAATCCTTACCATTTATGTCTCCAAAACCAAATTCAATTGGATATAAAGCTTTTAAAACTATTATGGTTATATTTATATGACACATAACAAATTCAAAATAATATACATTTATTTGCACTCTCACTATTTATATATATACAATTTTTACAAAGCAATGATATTATATTAAAGATTAAGTTACATATGAAATGTGAACTTTAGGTCTAATGAAAATTTTTAATAAATCACCTTTAGTTCTAGGGATTTCAAGAACTTATAATATTTTATCAATAACAAGCCCCAAAACAAATTCAAAATGTGTTTTCTTTAAACACTAATTAGCATACTATCCTTTTAAATCTCTTAAATCAGCATATATAATAAGATAAATTAATTAATGATAAAATTGATCATATATAAAATTTATGAGACTAACAGCTGCTAATTATCAAATTTATGAAAATGTTTTCATAAACTTCTAATATGTCTCTTAGCTTTTCTATAATTGAGAGTACCTTCATAATCTTTAAAAGTTAAATCATAGAAGAAGGCTAATTCATCTTCATCTCAACGAAAAATGAAGGGGTTGTTGCTGACTGCCAACAAATGGCGATGACCTGGGCGAACCAGTTATCTCTGGTCATACTGCTTATAAATGATATAAACAAAATCTAAAAACTTATTAAAAACAATAAAAAATTCTCTATCTGAATAAAAACCATTATTTTTATTCATATTCATAAGTACAACTCAGAGATATTCCATCTTCTAAAATATAGATCTTGTTATAGATAAACTTAGAAATATCCTGATCGAAACAAAGTACTTCATAGTAAAAATAATCTGCACCATCAGTATCTGATATAGAAATCTAGTTTTCCGAAAAATTTCCAGAATCTGTTCCATAAACATAATAATTTTCTTTTCATTTCTTTTCTTTTTTTTTAAACAATAATTCTGACTGAAGACTAATATCTAGGTATGGTATCCCAATGTGATAGTATCATTCATGAGAGCTGTCTGGAATAAGCAAGCCAGCTCACGATGAGACCTCTTGTCTCTTGATTTTTTAAAACCAAAAGCCATTACCCTGGTGATCAGAAATGAAGTTATCCTAGACAGCACTGATGATCATGATTAGGCCGGCTCAATTAAAATTATCCTAGACAGCACTGATGAGACCTCCTATTATTCAATTAAAATTATGTTTTCTTTACTAACTTTGAATTTTTTTTTAAATTTTATAAAACGAGAGATCATTACCCAGCATGGTGACCAAATGGTAATGTCAGTCATTAATATCACTAGAAAATGAATCAGCTGGCTCGTGATGAGACCTCTTATCTCTTGGTTTTTTAAACCAAAATCCATTATTAGTTTCCTAATAATGTCATACTAGTGATATTTGTGATTATGATCAGATCGACTTATTACTAAGACCTTCCATTTCTCATTTTAACATTTTATTTGACTGGAACAAATTCTAAAAAGTTTTCAGATTGTAAATAATTTTGAAGACTGATGGTAGAGATCTATAAAAGTTTTTCAAAGTACAAGCTTCTAAAAAGACATTGATAAGCTATCCCAACTTATTATAAAAAAATAAAAAGGTGAGGAATAATCTGAGTAATACTTAAAAATAAAATAATGATAGGTTTTTATAGATTTAAGAAACTTTGATCGTCCTGGACAAATTTTTTAAAGATTTCAGTCCAGTATCATAATTTTCAAGCTAATGAGCAAACTGACTCTTTTTCAACTAGAAGATTTATTTTTTTACATTATTTCTTCAGTTGACATCTAAAGATTACTGACTGATTATATATAAAAATTTGGCAGTCTTTAATGCAAATGAAATATTTGATTAAGATAATCAGAACTGGTTGGAAATAGCAGAATGATGTTGAAAGTTACATAAGTCTTATGAATTTATCATCATCCTTCAATTCTATAAAATATAAATTAGTTTATACAAAATATAAATTTATTTACAAACAGCAAACAAATTATATACATTTTAAGACCTAAAATATTAACTTAAGTATTTTTTCAGGATCAGTCCATTCACTGGGAATGTTTCGAACTGACCTTCTAGTGTTTGCAATCGAAAGGTACTTGGACCTATCTTCTTAGCAATAACAAAGGGTCCTAGCCAAAGATTCTGAAACTTAGTATGTTCTCCTTTTTCCTCATGAACTTTATCCCATTTTAAAACTAAGTCTCCCACCTGAAATTCTCGATTGGAACTAAAGGATTGGTCAAACCAAGACTTCACAATTTGTTGATGTTTTGTAAAGTGTTGTTTTGACTTTTCTCTTTCTTCCTCAAGCTTTAACAAAGTATTGATCCTCTTTTCCATTGCTGGACAATCTTCATCTTGAACAGATTGAGATAAATGTAATGAAGGTAAAAATAAATTTGGTGGTAAAATATCTTCAATACCATAAACTAAGAAGAAGGGCGAGTTACCTATCGCGGCCTTAGGAGTTACTCTGTCTGCCCAAAGGGCATTGACTAATTCTGTATGCCAATCATGATGGTGAACTGAAACAGTTCTTTTGAGAATTTTCAATAAATTTTTGTTTGTTGATTCAGCTAAACCATTTCCATGAGGATGGTAGTTAGCTGAATACCCGATTCTTATTCCCTTCTCTAAGGCAAATTGAGTTAACTCAACTGATGAAAAATATGAAGCATTATCAAAGACAAGGGAATCTGGAACACCAAATCTTGTTATGATAAAGGATTCTAAAAATAATATAACCTGATTGGTATTTACAACCCTTAATGGTGCAGCTTCTGCCCAATGAGTAAAATAATCAGTTGCAGTTATTATATACTTGTGTTGTTTAGATGAGGGAGGATTTATTGGCCCTATTATATCAATACCCCATTGCTGAAAGGGTCTTTCTACTGATACTGGTTGTAAAGGAAAAGCAGGTTTCTTAACCCTTCCCACATCAAGTTGACATTCCTGGCATTTTCTGACAAAAGCATAGGAATCTCAAAATAAGGTAGGCCAATAATAGCCAGCCCTAAGAATTTTATTCGCAATAGTTTCTTCACCAAAATGATCTCCTGCTGGTCTAGAATGTAACTCCTTCAGAATTACTTCCATTTAATCTTTGTCTAGACATCGAAGCAATACTCTGTCTGAATTTCTCCAAAAAAGGACATTATCAATTAATAAATAAGGAGCAGATTTCAATCTAAGTGCTCTTTTCTTCCTTGGTTCTAGGTAATTAGGGGCAGTTCCTGTTTCCAAAAATATTCTTATGTCTATATACCAGGAATCCTGTGGTGGAGGATAGAAATATATTTATCTAGTAAATAAAACCTCATCAATGACAGTTTCAGCTTTATCATTAGGTAGATGAGCAGATTCAGCAGCTAATTTACATAATCCTTGACCTTTGACTATCGTTGAGGGTTTAATTTCTAAGTCATACTCTTGAAGAGCTATCATCCAAGGTGCTCTTTTCTCACCTAAATATTTTTTCACTAACAAATTTCTGACTGAGGAATAAGGGACTATTATTTTCGCTTTAGATTTCAATAAATATGGACAAAAATGTTTGACAGCTTTAAAAACAGTGAAAGCTTGCTTATCAACTTCATGGTAATTAAGTTTAGCACCTTTAAAATTTGAACTCATAAAGGAGATTGGTACTTCATTATTTTGCTGATTTAATTGGGTTAAAAATGCTGCATATGAGGTGTCAGAAGCGAAAGTATACAATATGAAATCTTTGTTAAAATCTGGGCTTAGAAGGCTAGGGGATTCTGAAATGGCTTCTAAAATTTTCTGAAATGACTCTTTTTCAGTTTGTCCCCAATTAAAAATAGCGTCTTTCTTAATCATTTTCTGTAAAGGACGAATGATTTCGAAGAAAATGGGAATGAATCTTCTAACAAAATTTATTTTTTCGAGAAATGATTGCATTGCTTTCTTGCTAGAAGGGTAAGTTATTTTTGAAATGGCTTGGGTTTGTTCAGGGTCAATCATGATTCCATGTTTTGAAACCACACAACCTAATAAAATACCTTCTGAAATAGCAAATATTGTTTTTTTAGGATTTAAGGATATTCCAAATTTTTTGCATCGTTCAAATACCTTTCTAAGATGATTAATATGATTAGGTCGATGTTTAGAATATACAGTAATTTCATCCAAATAGACAACGATTGAATGGTTAATTAAGCCTCTGAAAGCAATATCCATTGCTCGTTGAAAATTTTCCCCAGCATTGATTAACCCAAAAGGCATCTTGTGGTGAGCATATGTTCCCCATGGAGTTCTAAAAGCTATTTTCAATTGATCATGTGGGGAAACTAATATTTGGTTGTATCCTGAGAAACCATCAAGAAGTGACAGTATCTTAGGCCCAGACACCTTTTGAAGAATTTGTTCCATGGGAGGAACTGGGTAATTATCCTTTTCAGAAGACTTATTAATATTTCTAAAATCTACACATAACCTAATATCTCCGTTTTTCTTCCTGACTGGAACTAGGTTGGCTACCCACTGTGTATGTCTGATGGGAAAAATAATCTTTCCAGCTAACAATTTATTTAGTTCCTTCTTAATTGTTGGTTCTAGTGACGGGTGATATTTCCTTAGCTTTTGTTGAAAAGGTTTTGACTCTTGTTTAATTGGAATTATGTGTTGCATGACTTGTGTGTTGAAGGTTTTCAGATCATCATATGTCCATGCAAAGACATCCTTAAATTCTTTAAACAACTTTATAAATGTTGTTTTTTCTATGGAGTTGCAATCTACTCCTAGATTTATAGTTTGGGCGTTTAGTTATGTTCCTAAATTTATGCTTTCATACCTCATTTGGGAGCTATTAGTTTTACAGTTAGGGACAGATCTGAATTTATCTTGAAGATAAAAGAACTTTTCTAATCTTAATACTGAATTAGGGATCAGTTTTACCTTTTCAAAATCTTTTTCAACTGAACAAAAATCATTTATTACCGAAAAATCCCGCAGATTTTCGTCATGAGTAACTTCATCAATGGTTGAATCTTTAAAGGTATCGTCATTCATCAGAAAATTCAACACCCGCACATCATTATCAAATACACACCAATTAAAAATATTATCTAGTATAGAAGGCCTTAAAATCAATTCTACTGAAAAGAAATCTGGTGTAAGATTTTTTGATGGAATTAATTTTGATGCTACATTTGCTAATAAATCTGCTTCTTGATTTTGAGTTCTTGGAACTGAAATTATGTTAAATGCATCAAAATGTGAAATATGGTTCCATACCTCTCATTGATAATTCTGTAAATGTTCAGACAGGAAGTGAATAGAATTACAGACCTGTTTGACGATAATTTCGGAATCACCGTATGCAATTATCTCTTTTATATCCAAATCAATTGATTTTTTCAAACCCTATATTAAAGCTTCATATTCCACAGTATTGTTTGTACAATTAAATTCCATCCTACAAGCTATACATGTTTTATTTCCCTGAGGGTCTACCAGCAGGAAACCAACTCCGGCTCCTTCTTTGGATTTCACACCATCAAAATATAGAGTCCAAGTAGAACTATTAACAACTACTTTGCTTTCTATAATATTTACAATATTAAGATTATCTACATCATTAATAATTTACTTGAATGAAGAGTCAGGAGCAATAGATGTCACATTTCTAATTTCTGATTGCTGTTTATTTTCAGAAAAAGCAGAATGTTCAGCTTTAAAATTACCAAATCCCAATTCATACATGTAATTTCCCATAATGCAATCTGAAAATAAAACAGGTTCACTAGGATCATGTAGTTCAGTCACAGTATGTTTCATATATCTTTCTCTATTTATCTTTATTTGATTTGACTTTCCGTTCTTAGGTAACCATAATGTTGACCAATCCGTGGCAAAGAATCCATTCAATTGTTGAGACCAATCTCTACTTAAAAATAGCCCATATGCATCAGGAATATCTGCAACAACAATATCTATAATTTGAAAAACTGAAGGGTTACAAGCAATCTTGACTAAAACATCTTTCATCTCTCCTCCAACCTTCACATTCATCTTGTCCAATTGAGTTATTTGGGAATTTGATGGAACATATTTTCCATTCAACCTTTTGCATACTGACAAAGGAATCACATTGGAGGATGCTCTGGAATCTACCATGCAATTGTGAACATTCCTATTGAAAATCTCAAAGGTAAGTAAGAATGGGGGCGTCGTTGATTTATAATTCTTTCCTATTAGTGAGGCTTTGTCAGTCGTTAATTTTCTTTTATCAGTTGCTGTTGAATCATCACTAGAGTTGTTTGCGGCAACATTTTGTTTCGCATTAGGAATAATTGAACTCATAGCAGGATTTATAACATGACTGTTAGGCATTGGGTAAATTTGAAGAAGGTCGTACATACTAATGTTTGCATGTGTCTTCTTTAAATCTTCAATTATATCATATTATAAATCTAATTTTGGAGCATTTTGAATGGGTTGGTTAATTTTGATTGATTGAGTCGGTTTGCCAGATTGAGTTTGTTTATTAGGTTGTGAATTATTGTTGTCATTATTTGGAGTAGAACTTGATGAAGCTCTAGGAATGTTTGCGAATGTTCTACTACAAGTATTATATGCATGTTGTCCTATAGGCGGACTTTTACTCTCATATTCTTTTACAAGACTGTCCCAGAAATGACCATTAACTTGTTGAGGTTCCTTTGATTCTTCATCATTTTCTGATTCCTATTCTTCTTCATTTTCAGTTATTTCTCGATTAGGAGGAGTCTCATATAAAGATAAAACAGCTCGAATTGTATTAAAAATCTCTTCATTTGCTGCTATGTCAGGTGGTGAATTTTTATTATTTGTATTCGGGTTTTGTCTAAACTAATTTCTGAAATATCCCCTAGAAGAAGAAGCTTTAGAATTGGTTTTCTTTAATCCTACAACTTCATTGGTTAATGCCCGAATAGCATTTTGCAGTTGTTCTACATCAAATGCTTTATCTTTTTTTGAATTAAATTTTTCCATTTTCCTATGAGGGAAAGTATCAAATTTCCCTTTTCTATCTGGTTCATAGGACATAGAATCCTTCTCGACTTTAATGGCTTCCTCGAAAGTTTCTACCAACGCTGTTTTCCCAGCTCTCTTAACAAACATCCCAGAATATTTTGGTAATGCTAAAGTATAATTTTCAATAATTATATCCTCGGATGGTTGAGAAGCAATTGGAATTTTATTTTTTAATGTTAGAAACCTCTGATTAAAATATTTAATTCTTTCTTTAGACTCCATTTTAATTCGAGATAACTCTAGAGCTAAAAGAGCAGGTGTTTTATCTTCCCCAAATTTATCTAAAAAAACTTTATTAAATTCACCCCAATTTGTGATTGATCCCTGTACTAACGAAAAGTACCAAGTAGAGGCTCTTCCTTCGAAAGTTAGAGGAAACAATCGACAAACTACATCTTCATGATGAACGTTCATGGTTTGAACAACTAACATGAATTTGTCTACATGCACCTCTGCAGGTTCTTTATCATCTGGATTGAACTTAGGAAGAAATTTATCTGAGTGTTTAGGCAAAGGATGTTGTATACTAGGGACAACTACAGTAGCTGTTCTCAGCCAAGGGAGTTGTGGATTAGGTGGAGGATTAGCTCCTCCTCCCACGGGCATGTTTCCTGCCATAGGTCTTGTCTTAGAACCTGAAGAACTCCCTAAATTGGATGATCTTAGACTATCAAGTGGTGATTCTAGAGGAGAAGGGGGATGATCAAAACCTCCTACTGCAGTTAGTCTTCTAGCAGTGTTTGTTTGAATAGTTTGTCTCTGATGACTTCTAATTTGATAATGTGGAGTGCTATTGGCTTCTTCCAAATCTTGAGTAACTACGTTCAATTGCTGATTACGTTGTTGTTGTCTAGGTAGACCATAATCTATTGGAGATACACCAAGTTGATTAGCAAATGCTCTTGTAAGAATATGTCATGATTCTTCTAAAGTTTGAGTACTTTTTTCAGGAGTAAATGGACATGTGATATGATCATGTTTGAGCATGCTCCTAACAGTTTCTATAAACGGTGATCTATTGACTTCCGAAGGATGTTGGCTGGTTGAAAATTTATCATTAGTTTTTCCTGCCATTAATCATTAACAGGCCCTCCTTCTAGCGCCATTTGTTGGCCTGACTTTCTGACCTAGGCCAACAAGGAGATTAATCCCACACAAGTAGCTTAAAGCAACTCTCGGTGTGTTTGGGATAGCAAAATATCGTAGGTTATGGTCCTGCTACCAACTAAATTTTTCTCTTAAGGAGAAACTAAAATTCAGTAAAAATCTATCCTAATGTTATTTCTATCTAAATAAACCCTAAAATTAGTTTTCAACTACCTAAAGTTATCCTACAATTGCTTTCTTAAGGAAAGTCTTTGATTTTTGAGGATTTTATATTTAATATTCTAAATATAAAAGACTATTGAAATTATTCTAAAATTACATAAATTCTATTTAACAACTATTAAATGTAATCTATACTAAGATAACACTAACAAAAACTATCCTAACTATCCTATCCCAGTTGAGAACAATTTGGATATTATATTAATTATCAATTAATATAAAGATGAACAGAACGATAAATGAGTAATATCTAAATGAAAATATTTAAACCATACACTCTAAATCATTTTGCTATAAATTACCTTGACAGAGAAATTGAAATAAATAATTACTTCATATTCTTCTAAAATGTTTAATTAATTAACAACTAATAAACAACATTAAATATTTGAATAAAAGATAATGTTCAAAATGAAATCATCGCAGAAATACAAATGAGATCAAGCAGACATAAATATGTATATCATTATATCTTGAATTTTCAATAAAAACATTGATTAATTCAACTATAATAACGTACTAATTCAAATAACAATATTGTGTTGACAAAGTGTAATATGACATAATGAATACAAGCATAACCAAGTATACTGCATCAATATTATAAGTAGAAGATTATATATTGAAATATAAAAAGAGTATCCAAAATAATATCGATCAATGATATCAATCTGATAATTTCCAGTCACATTCCACGTCCGAAGATACAACCTCAGTAAGGAACAAAACTAGTACTGAAATAATATTTCAAATATGTTTTTCTTCAGTCACTCCATCCCCTTTACATAAAAATTACTAGTTTATATATAATCTTACGAGTCTCTGAATTAATTTTTTCATAAATGTTGTATTCAATACCATAAGAGGTCCAATCCTATGAAAGTGCATCGAATCTATTCAAAAGACACTTGTCGCAAATATTACTATAGGATAAAAATAGTCAATAAACAACTAGCCTGCATCATCTCCTGATTTTAAGAGAACTGTCATATTCATGGCTGTTTTGAAATTCCATTCTTTAAGAGGCATCAACATTTGCCAACTATGATCCGAAGTGTCCTGAATCCGCAGAGGATAGTGATAACATGACCACCTATTTAAACAAGCAAAAGAATCTTATTAAAACGAATTTTAGCAGAAATAATAAAAGAAACAATAAATTATAGGCGTGCCTGCAAAATCTGCGATTTTGTAGGCATGCACTTAAAAATATTTTATTACCTATTGACAGAGAGATAAAACCATATAACTGAAAATAGAAGCAATCATTAGTTTCTAGTTTGTAAATTGATCATTCTTCTGGCTTCAGAAAGTTTGGCTTTGAGCCTGATGATTACTAGCTTCTGTTGTTCTACCTGTTCGAGCAAGTGTTGGTTTGTATCTATCATTTATTTTTTTTCTTTCTTGTATTGGTTCTTCTTGATGTTCATGTCCTTCCATATATTTATCCAGTTTAATAACTCTGCCCTGAATGTCTTATTTTCCACCTCTTTCAAGGGGGCGTTTGCTTGACACTCTTTTAGTTCATTTTTCAATTCTGCAATTTTAGTCTCATATACCCTGTCCAGGACCTGTTGGAGAGTTTCTTCCTCCTTGTCATGACATGAATCAACTGCCTGAGAAGAATCAATATTATCTATATCTTGACCAAGTAATGGAAAGCTTATAAAATATGGCTTGGCGCTCGAACCATAAGCGTCCATACACGATGGAGCAGCTTCGAACTTACCCGACTCTGTAATGTATTTAGCCAATTTTTCATGATTATTCTCTATAAGAGTAGGTTCATCCATATGCGTAGTTTTGCGAACCAATGATGGAACATCATCCTCAAGATGGACAATCACTGGCTGAGTACTCTATTGAGTGGCCGTAGGAACAGAGGCTGTAGGTGTAGTATTCATACTTCTAGTAATTCTTCTTGTACGAACAAACAAAATACCTTTTGGTTCAAAACCCCCTTTGTCACAACACACCTGCGCTAATTGTTCTAGTTTACACATGGAATCATCACCATGTTTTCGAGGAGTATATAGCTTAGAGGGGTTTTCATAATTAACAGCATTAACATCTTCATTTTTGGTTAATTTTCCCTCTGCCTTTGTATGTGTACTAAAGCACTTGTCAGATAGGGATTGGTCCAAGGTTGTCTCAACGTAACAGGGAGCTACATTCATGACCCCATCATCACTGATACAAGTACTTATAGGTGGATTTTCTTCCTGAAGCTCTTTATCCTTTGATTCAGCCTTATAAACATCATCAATTTCAGATTTTACTAGAGCCTTACATTTCCTACGAGTTTTGGGGGGAAGGTTTGGCCAATACTGAGTTGGCCCTAATTTAAATTCAACCAAAAACTCATCCCAACATTTACAATTCAAAGACAGTTGATGTTGGATTAAAATTTTAATTAGACCATGATGGAATAGACTCCTATCAGGATTACCTATGGTAGTTTGTACCAAATGGGCCATTTTCTTCAGAATTTGCAATAGGTAAAATGGAAGATTAAGTTTAAAGCCTTTCAAACCTAACAGTAGTCTCAGATGATAATAATGCAGATGAGAGAATCGTCCATCACATGATACATACTTGACTAAGATTTCATAGAATGCTCGCCATTCTGGCTTTAAAAACTTAACCAAAACCCCAATATTCAATTTTGCACTGGCCGGTAAGGGCAACAACAAGGACTGACATTTCTTTTTATTCACTTTCCCACCTTTAAACCATCACTCTCCAGTTTGAGGAAGCTTCGTAGCTTCTGCAATTTTATCTTCATTGATGATAAACTTGAAATCTCCAATCTGAGCTATATTTTCTTTAAAACTCAAAGAAAACTATTTAGTAACCTCCACGTTATGGCCACTAAAACATCTGAAGAACTGACGCCATCCAATCTTTTCAAATAACAGAGCATTTTTCTCATCGGCTTCAACAGGCTCTGGTCCTGAAATTTCAAATCAATTAAGCAGAGCCATAGCTCCCTTACTACTACTCTGGTTATGAATTGAAATGAATGAAGTCGTGAAGATGGAAGGAATAGGCACCCAGGTATAAGACATTACACGAAGTGTCAAATCCTCAGTTTCTTGATACGTGACAAAGAAGAGACCTCTAATTTTGGCCATATTAATTGAGTTTGGAGATGATGAGCACAACAGCCAGTGCTTTTGCTATGATAAATGAAAGACTAGCCACGACTAACTGAAACTCTTAACCAATCCCTCATATCAGAAATCATTCGATTCATGGATTATAAATCAAGACATTAATGACACGTAGTCTAGAATGATGAGCTCATACATCATCATGAATGAGAATGGTTATCAGTCACATATGAAATCAAACTCTATTGATTCGATTTTATTACTACACCCACAACTATTAATTAAATTGATAGGTGTTAACTAAATACCAATACGAATTCATTCTTCATGTAGTGATCCTTGTAACAGATGTTTGTCTCTTAGCTATATGAATCACGAGTCCTCATTAAAACTGTCAATTGATGATCACCCTAGATTACACGTGGAAGGCAGTCGTGTTTATTAACATGACGACTTAGAGTTATAATACTGATCCTTAATGTTCTTAAGATTTCTAAAATGAAACTAACTAACGATCACTTCTTAACACTCAAACCATATATGTACATGCAGTTTTATTATGAAATATAGTTTTAAATACTTTATAAAATCCTTACCATTTATGTCTCCAAAACCAAATTCGATTGGATATAAAGATTTCAAAACTATTATGGTTATATTTATATGACACATAACAAATTCAAAATAATATACATTTATTTGCACTCTCACTATTTATATATATACAATTATTACAAAGCAATGATATTATATTAAAGATTAAGTTACATATGAAATCTGAACTTTAGGTCTAATGAAATTTTTTAATTAATCACCTTTAGTTCTAGGGATTTCAAGAACTTATAATATCTTATCAATAACAAGCCCCAAAACAAATTCAAAATGTGTTTTCTTTAAACACTAATTAGCATACTATCCTTTTAAATCTCTTAAATCAAGATATATAATCAGATAAATTAATTAATGATAAAATTGATCATATATAAAATTTATGAGACTGACAGCTGCTAATTATCAAATTTATGAAAATGTTTTCATAAACTTCTAATATGTCTCTTAGCTTTTCTATAATTGAGAGTACCTTCAGAATCAAAGATTCTGAAGGCACTCTTTCATAATCTTTAAAAGTTAAATCATAGAAGAGGGCTGATTCATCTTCATCTCAATGAAAAATGAAGGGGTTGTTGCTAACTGCAAACAAGGTCCTGGTGGTGTTGGGTTGGGTTGAGCTAGGGCTGCCATATTGGTAGCATGTTGAACTTCATTATGAATGGCTTGCTTAGCGCGACCCATGAAGGGGAATTCATGTGTATAGTGCTTGTATACCTCACATAGTTTGCACGGTTTGTTTGTGCTTAACGGAGTGTTGCATCTAGGTTGTTTGGTTGTTGAGTGTTTTGAGCTGGTTGGTTCACCCCGACATTCTTGGGAGGATTTGGTTGTTGACTGCCTCCTTGTGGTTGGTTGTTGGCTTTATTCCTTGCTCGGTTGTTTCTGGCTTGCCCTTGTTGGTTATAAGGGGCTGGTTGGGTGGGACGGTTTTGCTGTGCAAACACTTGTCCCAAAGGAGCAAGTGGAGTTGCAATGGGGGGTTTAGCGGCTTGTGCAGGTGGTGGATAGTAGGCTTGGGGAGCTGGGGGTGCTACAAACATGGGCATATGTCCCACATATTGTTGTGTTGGCCAAGTAGGTGCATGTTCCTATTGTTGTGGCACTGGTTTTGCATAAGAGGTTGTAGCTCTATACTGAGACATCATTCTTGCATAGTCAGAAGCTTGGTTTGGGTAGGTAACACTAGAGGTATTGCTTGGTTGTTATGGAATTGTAGGTGGTGCCAGGTGATGCTGTGATTGATGGGAGACAGAGCCTATGATCCCATTTGCAGCATGGGATTACCTCGGCACATCTTGGTAGGAGGTGCTTGCATTGGGAGCGTCTGGAATGATGGTGTAGAGGTATCCATACTATGCGTAAATGAGGTCAAACTGTTAGGCCTTCAATATGGCCTCTTCCTCTATTTGGGGACATTCAGAAGTGATTTCCTTGGATATTAGTGGTAGTAATGTTTTCAAGAACCAGTCAAGGAAAATCTTGTCATCAAGCTTAATCTTTCACAAGCTACGACGTCGCCTCCACTTGTGTATGTGGTCGGTGATGTGGGTTGCAGTGTTTTGGAGGCAAGATAGAAATATTTACACTCCTTCTTCATATCTAATGGGGAGATGGAAATACTATAGGAACATACAGGCCAAGGAGTTGAAGTCTGGGTACTTGGCTTTTGGTAGATCAATGTACCACTTAGTTGCACCACTTGTGAGGGTGCGTTGGAACAGTCTGAGTCTGATCGAATCATCTACAATGTTGTTTGATGAGAACCATAGATGAAATGTCATTATGTGGTTTTGAGGGAATTCCTATGCCTTCCCTTCAAACTTAGGGATCTCTGAGGGGATTATTGTTGGCATGGGAGGCCAAAAGGTTTGATGACAAATGGGTTCATTGGTTAACCTAGCTAAGTTAGGTAGGTTGAGGCATGCCATGAAAGGGAGGTTTGACCCAAGGTTGATGTGTGGTAGACCAACAATGGTGGTGGGGTTTGTAGGAACATAGTGTACCTGCACGAATATGGGTACATGCAGCATAATTGTGGATGGGCCACTGCCCCCAAGTATGGTAAGTGGGACAATGTGAGCGGAAAGGTCACTGCCCCCAGGTATGACAAGTTGGACAGTTTGACTAGTGGGTGTAGGTGGAGGTAACTGAGTTAGAATAGTATGCATGGTAGTACTAGGACCACCTGCAAGGGTGTTGGTGGTGGTGTGAGGTATGGATATGGGTCTAGTACCAATCACCAAGCCGAAAAGTGGATTCGGGTTTGCACTAGCCATTGGGCTAGTTGGTGTAGTGTGTAAATATGGCTCAGATTGATATGATTCTGAGTATGAGTGAGATGCTATGTGGCCTTTTGATAGTGTACAGGGTCATCGAGAGTGGTCTCGGCGATGTTGGTTCAAGGACCCGAACTATGGTGGAACACCTCTTAGGCATGAAGAAGAGCGTGGGGGATCAATTTTGTCTGGTTGATAGATCAAGTGGTGTAATATGGTAATGAACTCCTGGACCCAAGTTTTAGTGGATTCCTATTGGATTTTAGGTGGTCACTCAGCCACCAATACTGCCAGAAGACAGTGCTTGGATTTTTCCTCACACGAGTGCTAGTTAATCGGTAGGGGTCATTTCTCGTTTCGCTTGGCAAATCCTCTCAGCGGCCAGCTACTTTGGGGTTCCCATGGTACTCCTCACAATGATTTTGAGGGCTGAGCCCAAGTACTTCCCATGGTTAAGGAAGTCAGGGACTTATGTCCTCAAAGACTGCAAGATTTTGAATTAATGTAAATTGATATATTTTAATGGCTAGCTCAGCGTCATGAACTAATTTTGGTTATCTTACTTGGTGTGGCTGTGTGCATGCTCAGTGTATGAAATATTGTCCATTTTTAGATTATTTTCTATTATGGTTGTAGTTATGGTTTATGAATGCTTTGTAGGTGTTTGTGGTTTGTTACAGGAATTACAAAATGGGAAACCTGTTATGAAACCAGTGAATTATGTAACCGAAAACTTGAAACATGCAACTAATGAACCTGAACTATTGTATCCTTGCTAGGTGACTACCTTACACATGTATTCATTTTTGACTAGGAAAGAGTGTTGGGCTCTCAACACAATGGGACTAATCCCATCCGTAGATCCTCAAGTCACTCTTAGAGTGCAAGGTCAGTCAATAGGGAGGACGTGATAGGCGTGAGGTCCCCTAGGCCTACCACCCCCTCTACTTTCCAAGTAACCCATTTTTAGTGGTGTAAAGAAATCACAAGTGAAGTTCCTATTACTATACGAGCTTAACCCTTCATCTTATCCTAGAATACCCCAGAGGGTGATGACTGGGTAGAGGAAGGAAGGGCTAGGAAAGGGGTTAATTTCCAATGTTTAATTAAAAAACTGAAAACTAATCTTGCTTAAAACAGATTCAAATCTATTGATAACCAATCAAATATATCATTAATTTGTAGAAAAAATGTATGTACAAGAAATCAAGCTGCTAGACAGGGGTGGCTAAGTTGCACTAACAGTTCCAATAGCTTAAAAACTGAATTTTTGAGAGAGAGGCCACCTATTTCAGGGCAAATGTAGTGAGGAGATCGCTATTTTTTTCCAAAAACAGGAGAGGGGGTCACTTAGAAACTGAAAACAAGAGCGAACTGGCTCATGAGAGGGAAGTTGATCCTTTTGGGTCTAAATGGGGAATCTGGTCGCTCCTTCATCTCGATAAGAGCAATCTGGCCCGTGAAGTGGAAAAACTTGAAATCTGACCAGGGAACGACCGACAACAACTTGTATTGTGGAAAAAAATGGCTTGGATTGGCCTTAAGAAGGCTCTACTATAAATGTAAATGCAAAAAAAGTAGAGATCTAAACTAGATTTAACAGAAATTTAAACTAGGTTAACAAAAGAAAAATAAAACTTGGAAAACTGAAAAACAACCCAAGGATCCTATGGGATCGACCTGGTGTGGTCGCTAAACTGTAGTAGGGATTTCTCCCTAGCTACGAGCAGGAACGAATACCTTTTGCCTATAGGATAGAAGCGTAGGGTTCCTGTGGATGAAGAAAACCCTGGAAGGAAATGTTAGCTCTGAGCCATGGAAACCCTGCAAGAAACTGTTAGAAAAATGAGAAATGGCTACAAGCAAGCAGAGGAGAACCTACAACAAACTATCAGCAAATAAACTTGCAAATAAACACGAGGTAGAAAACTAAACTATCAACCAAAATATACATGGTTATACCTTCATCCTTTGTTGAAATGGACCACCATGCTGTAGCTTTGGAAGCACCTCTCCATGGAATGGGGTTTTGGCTTATGGAGCTATGGAAAAGAGGGGTGAGTGGCTTGAGAGGAAAGGGTCTCAAGGCACTCACATGGGAAGCATAATGATAGGGAGAGAAGGAGTATTTTGGGAGTGACCCCACCCTTTTATTTATAGCCTTTTTCTTAGGTTTTAGGGTTTTAAGCCCTTGGTAAAGGCTTTAGCCCTTTTTTTGGGCTTTAAGCCCCTTTCACCCATTTCTTAGCTCCTTTGGGGATTTTAAGCTCCTTCGAGGGGTTTTATCCCCTTTTTGGAGGTTTTATTCCCTATGAAAACTATTTTGGCTCTTTTTAGGGGTTTTAAGCCCTTTTTGTGTTTTTTGAGCCTTTGCAAGGGTGTGGGGGTCAAATGAGGGAAATGACATGGATTTATTTGTGATGCAGGTCATGTAGAGCTAATTGGGTAATTTTTTTGGTTAACACAAATGGTATAGATTTCCCATACATGGGTTCCCTAGTTAGATCCTGTATTGCATTTGATGCCCATGTCGACATTCCTGCTTTAGGGTGTGGGAGTCCTTTGTATAGTATAACCATGACTTTGAGCATGAGCTGATGATACTCCTCTTAAGATTTATGCTAGCCATTCCCCCAGGACTCCCTTGTATATGTCAAGTTGTAATTGCATGATCATAAGTTTTTATTGCCTTATTGAGCCTTATGTCGACTTCCCTGACTTTGATTATCAACCATATAGCCCGTGCTTATCTCATGTCTAGCCAAGTAGAGCCTTTTTACATATCTTTTGCAGCTTGATTCCCCATTTTTACCAGGAGGGGACTTCTCCCCGAGTGTCGTTATCCTACACATGTTTCCTTGCATTGAGCATAGGTATGTTATGCTGCTTGGAACTAGTTTGTTTGTTCCTTGACACTCGTCTCCTCCTAGATTTGTAACTATAAAGAAATTTTATTCTTTTTCAAGCTTTTCAAAATATCTAAAAAAGTCCAAAAAAAAATAAAATAAAAAAAATCCGGACATGAAAAGATGTTATCTTTGGCAGTAGTTGATTCATGTCACCTTCGAACAAAGCATTGTATATCAGATCCATTGGTTGGGTTATTAGTTTGACTTTCAGATTTGTACTCATTACTTTGAGTTTATCTCCACCAACTGGTTAAGCTTCCAGTCCCTATGGAGCCTCTGTTGGTGCCTCCTATGTCACATAAATGTCCTAGTTTGAATATCAAGTCCATGCTGCCTATCTTCCAGCACCATTTTCCTTTATGCTCATGTTCAAAGGAAGTTGAAGCCTGAGTCGGACATTCCTCAGTTGTCTTGACTTTACATCTCGGCCATTCCTGGTACTAATACTGGTTTGTGCACATCTTGTTCGAGTTATTCCACATTATACAACATTTTTTAGTACCTCGTGTTGGTTGATGGGGAATGCCTTAATTCACTCCTTCCATCAGATTCCATCCCATCGACTTTAGATCGTTTAATCTGGGATAGGATTCTAGAGTCATTTGAGTTCCTTAAGATTTACAGTCATCAGTGGTAGGTTCTCTCCCCATCGACAGTTTTGGCAATACATCAATGTCCCAGGATCGATGGATTATTCCAAGTGTTCAACATCAACACATATATTCACACTTGTTATATTGCACTCTAGTACCTTGATTCCCATTTTCATTATCGATGGGTGATCTCGCGTCTGTTAACTGTATACAACAATGACCAGTAATCAAATGATGGACTACTATGTTTGACCTCGACACCTTTATTCGCATAGTAGGACATGTACTCGTAGCGGTTTGTGTAGAAGACTTTCCAGCTTGGTGGAATTCCACATATGCTACCTCCTTGATCATGCCAGTATTCATGAGATTTCAGCTCTCGTGATTTGATTCCAGTGTATGCCATATATCTTCAGCCATTATGGAGATCTTGATCCATTATATATCTTCATCTTCTATGGAGATCTTGATCCATTGTATATCTTCATCATGGAGATTCTAATCTATTATATATTGTACATGGCGATGACCACATGTGTCACATTTTGTATATCATGCCTATTCATGGCTATTGTACTCTTATGTATCCGGGACTGCTATATGTATTTGCAGTTATATGCAGAGATTTATTATTGTACTATACTGATGGATGGCTAGTTCTTCCACTTGGTTCTTCCTCACTCATATTATGGGATGGATTTTATAATTTATTTCGGCCATCATGTTACCCCTCTGACCTTGTTAGTGACACCCACCAACAAAGCCTTGTCGACATGGGTTCTCACTCTGTTAATTCTCAACCAACGTGATCTCCCTGAGCACCAACCCAGACATGTTTTACCCTGCCCAGCAACATCCGTAGAGGGGACTAAGTCTCACCTGAGATGTTCAAGGGAGAGTTGTTGGAACCGAGTTTTCGGCAATGAGGACAGAGGATATGGGGATTTGATAGGGAGACACCATAACTATGCAGTCAACATTAACTCATTTCCACAACTATAGAGTGCATCATGCATTTGTCATAGTATCACTAGTGCAACAACATCATCAACTCATAATAGAAATGTAACAGACTTAAAACACATCACATCAACATCAATACAAAAATTTAACAGACTTAAAATAGATTGCATTGACATCAATATAGAGGAACTGGAATAGACCATGGAGACATTATAACATATTGTAGCATCATAATAGATCAGAACACAACAAGAATAAAAGACAAGGTTTGTGAAACTATTGGCATATCCTATTAATCTTGTGCAAAGGATCCAAAATACATAATTCTTCTCCAAAACCGGAGGCTAAATACATCAGGAAAAACCGAGATAGATCATAGATACAACAGGAAATTTGACAATCATGCTCCAGATAATATCAATCCTCAGATCATGGTCATGCTACTCCCCTCTATTCAATTGCAAAACTAGTTCTATAAATAGGCTTGCACCTTTACATTGAAGGTCCACTTCTAACTAACTTATAACCACTAATGACCTATTGTGACAAAATATGGTCAAATAATATATAAAATATTCAAAATAGTTATTTTTCCACCCATCGCACTGATCTGGCCTTGCATGGTACTGCGTGAGCTTGCGCAGCTTCCGCGACGCTGTGCAACTCACTTACCAAAACCCCTGACAACAGGCCCCCAACACAGTCTTGTGGCTCGTCCCCAAGCCACGTTAGGCTGACAGGGTATATGCCGATGTTCATGCTTTAAAATATTCAAATTGTTATGTGATATCACAAACCTAAAGCTGGAATTTGTCGACAATACTCTGATAATTAGTCAAATCCTGCTACACTAGGTGCTCTTCTTTGGCCTTGACATCGACCATCTACCACTTCTCCTGCACTTTCTGTAGCATGGTGACTTCTTTAACTGCCAACTGGCCACCAATCTCTTGAAATTCATGGAGTTGAGCACAGCGCTTTTGTTGGCATTCCTAGGAATAGGCAGCGCACTGCTGAAGATCCTTAAATTCCTCAGTCTGTGTGATCTGTACCATCAATGGCATTTCCCTCACTGACATATTCAAGGTAATTAGTTGACCTTTGGCTTCTTGCACTTGCGCAGTCATCTGATCAAGCTGCTCATCCTAGACAACGCTCTGCCAAAACTACATTGTCACCTCCATAATGGTCTTAGCCTCTTGCTCCATGCTTTCAAATTGAGTCATGATTTCTTCAATGGAAGCCTTCCTTTCTGCAACCTACTCTGATGCCATCGTAGGTTGGACCAGGCCATTAAGCATCATGTTGGTATCCTAAATCTGGACGATATTTTTCCCTAGTCGCTTGGCCTTATCGATGGGGGTGTGCTTAGCTGTGTTCTCAAAAATGTGTTGGTGGGCCTCAGAAATAGCTTGCTCTACTTCGTTGCATCTAACACACAACTGCGCTTGTTCAACAATCAGGCGGCCTTGCACCTTCTTTAGCTCAGTAATCTCTTCGGCAGCATTTTGCTATAGCTCCACCTGTGTCACCTTCAAGGTGTATAACTCTCACACTTTTTCTTCTGCTAGATGCACCCAGACCTGATGCAGCTCCTCTTCCTCTTTCTGCAGCTTCTCAGCTGCACTCTGTGACTGGACATATCCCTCAGTTAGCTCTTTCTAGCGGTCCACCAATCCAAGGGTGGAAATGTGCTATGACTCCACTAACTTCATAGTAGACAACTTGTTCAGATCCAAATCCACACTTTGGATCGGTCACAACAACTAGTGGACTTCCTCATTTCCTGTGTCGTTCGCAGTCGAGGGAACTTGCACGTTCCTAGCCTGAGGCTCAGTGCTGATCGAAAGGATGTCCTGCATCATAGGTTTTGTATATGTTTTCTTGGAAACAATATTCAAAATGGAATTTATTCTATCTCTTACCACACGAAATTCGTCATGGTTCGACTCACGGATCGCCTGTGCCACAGCTATAGAGGAGTCAATGACTGCTTTTATGAGCCATTGTAGCCAGTCCTCCATCCTTGACTTGATACCACTTCCTGCATCATATTCTTGACACCATTTAGTGTGAGTCTCTTCCTGCATGCACTATGCTGCATCCTCAGGGTTCGTCAACAATGTGTTGTGAGTCATGAATGCTTAGCTCCTTCCGAGAAGGCTCTTCTGGGGCATCCGGTGGCAGTTCCTTAGACAAATTATCCTGACTCACCAAGTTTTTCCATTCAGTTGACCACTCTTGGACAATAGCATCCAATTCTTTTGTCATGAATTTCTAAGGCAAAGGTAGCCACTTCCAGTCGAGGTCGCGCCGTACCTAAATGTAGATAGAGTGGGGCCCGATGGAAAACCAAATTATCCACTGATACTTGGTCACAACATAAGGAGATAAATAGGGAAAGGTGATGGTGGTGGCTTGCAACGCCTCCCAATAAACCCAAAAATGAATGGAACAGTCCGCCTGTCGACTGGGCTCTTCAACCCACCATAAGTTTTGGTACCATGCACCACAACGCACCTTCGCCGCATCAACCGCCATTGGTTGGTAGTCTTTAGGTTCCATCCAAGTGACAAGGGAAATAAGAATCAATAACCAACTATATGAAAATGTCTGCCCAGTCTGAGCAGCAAGAGCATCTTCTAGCAACTGGTTTAGCAAAAGCAAAGACCAATTCATCTGCACTCCCTCAGCACACTTTTGGGCATAGGTGACAACACCCAAATTGCATTGGACTGGTTGATTTCCCCGAATGACCTTACTCGCCAGAATCCTTGTGTCGATGTGCACTGCTTGTGAATTAATGCTATCTATGCGATAAGCATGGCCATCATGCTGTAAGCCAAAGCGCTCCTTTAGCTGCTTGGCAAGATTTTTGTCAGTATCCCTCACACGGATATATTGTGCCAGATCTTCCTCGACCTTCGACATGCCTGTAACGCTCCCAATTAAATCTATAGTAACAAGGATGGGCATATTCAACCAAATCACCCCCCCATGAAAACAAGCCAACAATTGCTTAACAAACGCATGGGCTTCATTCAGTCGCCCAAAATGAGGCATATTGATGAGCCCCAACAATCCAGATTGGTCTAACCCACTTGCCCAAGGTTTAGCAATTCCCTGGATGGGGCCACTAGACACTGTTGGGACTAACTCATAGGGATCATCCCAGACATCTTTGAGTAGTAGCAAGTCATGGTATTCAAATTTCAACCTCATCAATGCAAGGATGATGTCGACTGAGCACACCATCCCTTCCAGCAGCAGCAAAAATTTTGGTGGATACTTCTGAATTTTTGATAGCTGCCTCAACTTTTCTCCTGGGTGCGTAGGAGAGACATAGCCCAAAATTTCATGAATGGAGATGCCCCTAGGCACCATATACTTGACAGCTCATGAGCTCGACAGGCCAGTCTATGCAGTTCCTTCTCTTTGCACTCTTGTTGATGTGCGGGTTTGCCTCTTTTGTGGTGGCGTAGAACTGGGCTTCTGAGCCTGTCGCTTCCACTTGGGAATAGACGATGAGCCAACTGGCATGCTCATGACTTCTTCTTCATCATTCGTGGGCCGAATAGGGGACTCAAAATCGCTTGAAATATCAATGGTGTCGAGGTTTCTCAACATGCCTCACGCCCCAAACCTTAAAAGGAACTTGACAACTCTAACCTTCAACACTGCACTCACTCAAAAGCTCACAACACACTACACAATTCTCCCTATTCTCAATACTCTGCTCGCTCAACCGAATAATTCCATCCTCCCGCGTCCCGTGTGCTTTTGATAGGCACTTGTCATCACCAAATCTATGATCCTCATTATGATGAAATATGGTAGTAATGACGCCAAATCCGCTAGCAATCCTACTCCTCTAATGGTCGAATCAACCATTAATGCGCCTTGCTTCAATAAGCGCCGCTAGCCAACTATTTTAACTACCTGCATTTATTACATGATTTGACCAACCCATAGCCCTGCAGCTGTCGCAAGTGGTCGATTGTTCATCGCTACAAAGTCAAACCTTGCGCAGCCTCTTCCCCTAGGCTCGCCTTGCTGCTCTAAAACAAAATATTCATTTTTTCTTTTCTTTTTTATAGCGCTTCAAGAAATGCACATCACTGGCCCTGACCCATAGGGCTTCAAGTGACTCCCATTGACGAGTGTAGGAAATACTATGCCATCTAATTACTGTAACTGAACTGCACCACCAGAATTAATGGAATGAACAAGACACAAACCTAAACAGTGCATTTGTAACTTACCTAGATTCTTTATGAACTTACTGTCATATAACAACACCAAATATCCTTCCGCAAACTATTTTTTGTTAATGTGGCGATCATGACACACCTTCTATCGATCCTTTGCAGCCTGCTGGTGGAAGCCAGCAATAAAGTGATCTTCTTCAAGCTGGATCAAATGTGCAATGTGCTCTTCTAATGCTTCTACATCATCCATGCCCGTCATCACAGCGATGTGCAAACTAGGAACAATATACTCCATGGGCATGACTTCCTCTTTCCCATAGACCAACTTGAATGGTGTCTAGCTTGCTAGCCATTTACAAGTAGTGCGATAGGCCCATAGCACTATGGGAATTTTTAGGTCCCAGTCATCACGGTTAGCATTACATACCTTAGTCAGCGTTGTTTCTAAGATTTTGTTGAATTCTTTGACAGGCCCATTCGCATGTGGATGGTATGGCGTACTCCTCTTATGTTGCACCTGCAACTACTCAGTTAGCACTTTCACCATCCGAATGACAAAGTGATTGCCTTGGTCACTCATCAAGATCCTGGGACACCCAAACCGTGTCATGATGTTTTCAAAGATGAACCTCGTTGTAGTCGTAGCGGTACAATCCACAACTGGTGTAGCTTTCACCCACCATGTCAGATAGTCAGTTGTAGTAATGATGTATTGCGCACCATTCCTCTTCCCTGGTGGATTAATGGGACCCACAAAATCCACAGCCCATTTATCAAATGGTTGTAGAGTCACTTGCGGTACCAGTGGCATATCATCCCACCACGATGGTTTACCAACATGTTGGTAGATGTCACAGCTCCTTGCATATTCTATGACATTGTTATGCAATGTAGGCCACCATAGCCTAGGGTGCAACACCTTTCGCACAGTAGTCCATCCTCCATAGTGGCCTCCTGTAATTCTGGCATGTGCTTCTTTGATAATGGGACCCTGCTCATGCAGTAAAACACACCGTTGTAAGATTTCATCTTGTCCAAGATTATATAACTAGCCAGCAATTAGTTGAAAATTAGAAGCCTTCATGACCATCTTCTACTTTTGGCTAGTCGACATGTCCTCCGGGGCAACAGCAATGGCCAAAAACTAAATAATGGGTGCATAGTGATCATCTGCAATGTCAACACAGAACTATTGTGCATCTGACAATCCGTCATCAATATTGGTTGGTTCTTCACCATTCTCGATGTGAGACAGATGATCTAGAATAGCATTCAATTGCCTTGGCTTCAAAACTATTTCAAAATCAAACTGCTGGAATAGTAACATCCATCGATAGATATTCCCCCCCAACATAGGCTTATTGACTAGGTATTGTAAAGCAGAATGATCGGTGAAAATATTGAAATGTCTACCCAAAAAATAGTGCCAGAACTTTTGCAAGGCATAAACCATCGCCAAGCCTTCCCTTTCCATCATGGTATAATTTAGTTCAGCAAATGAAAACTTTCTACTAGCATATGCGATTGGGTGATCTAGATCGCCCTCACCTGGTTGCACAAGAACAACTCCCAGTGTAATGGAAGAAGCATCGATGTGCACATGGAACTCCTTATTCCAATCAGGAAAGACCAGTATGGGTGCAGAGGCCATCTTGGCCTTCAAAGTATCAAGACTTCTTTGAAATTCCTGAGTCCATTCATATGCTGCATCCTTTTTTAATAGTTTCTCCATGGGGGTAGTAATCACAACGTATCCTTTGATAAACTTGCAATAGTATCCCATATGCCCCAATGTTTCCTAAAGCATCTTCACATTTGTCAATAGCGGTAAATTGAGGATTAACATGATCTTCCCTGGATCAACCAATAGACCTTCCTTTCATACTATGTGCCCAAGTAGTATGCCAAATGGCACATAGAAAATACACTTCTTAGAGTTTAACACAATTTGATGATGTCAACACCTTTCTAGAATCAGTTGCAAGTTGTCGAGATGGTCCCTAATTAGGCCATAGACAGTCAAATCATCCATATACACCTGCAAGAACTTTTGAATAAAGTCCTTAAATACAATGACAACTACCCGGAAAAATATAGCTGGTGCATTTTTCATCCCAAAAGGCATGACTGTATATTTAAAACAGCCCCACTCAGTGATGAACGTAGTCTTATGGCGATCCTCCTTTGCGATCTGGATCTGGTGGTATCCCGAAAATCCATCCATGAAAGAATACATATCTTGGACACCTACGCCTTCAAGAAATTCATCTATAAAAGGGGTAAGGAATGAGTCATGCATGCATGCATCATTCAACTTCCTTAGGTCAACGCAAATGCAAATTTCTCCTGTCTTTTTATACTGGAGCACCATAGGACTTATCCACTTGGATCCTTTGACAGGCTCAATGATCCCAACATCAAGAATCCAGTCTATCTTGGACTTCACACAGTCCTTGTATCATGGGTTCAGTTGATACGGCCTCTGTCGCATAGGTTTGGCATCTGTTTTCAACACGATTTTCATTTCACCTAGGTCTCCTAAAATTCCCTTCATTTCTAAAAACCATGTCAAAAAAAGGTCCTGAAATTCATGTAGCAGGTCCGTTATCTTGGGCATGGTTTCCTCGTCCTAGTAGTCCCCAACATTGGAAAATTTGGGGTTTTCTTTTGACCCAATATTGGCTTTCTGGATCTTCAATGGCTAACTCATTGAATCCGTCGATATGTCTGGGGCTACGACATCATGGATTCCTTCAGTCTCTAGAATATTAACATTCTACAACTCATCGTCTTCAGGTTCCCCAGACAAGTTGTAGTAGGTCATCATGAATTGGATGGAGAAATATGCACGTGGATCAACTGGATAGGTGACAGGGATGACCTTTAGTATGACATCATGGATGATTTGTAAAGCATTACATACCTCTGGATTTCCATCTTGGAAACTAAACATCTACATGAAGCAAATAGAGAACTCCTCCCAAGTGGTGATAGCTCTGCACAACTTTGCCACTACATACCAGGATCTCATCATTTCTCCCAGAGTGTGAACAAAGGCATGGACCCATTCATTGCTGGGTCGTGATGTCCATAAAGTCTGACACTCAATCAAATGAGTGGTGGGATCATTTCTTTCATCATATCTCCCATCATGATAGATCTCTGAATTTCCAAAGCGCACCATCATCAATCTGTGGAACTGTTCCCAGTCATGGATCATCTATTTGTGTGTCGCCCACCATCGAGCCATAGTATCCTTCAATGCTATATCGAGAGTAAACATCGTTTGCAGTTCAAAAAATTTCTCTTCAAATTCCTGAAAGAAATCCAATAATCTCGACAGTCCTTCATAAATAGGAAACTCAACAGTCTCAGTTGCAACATGCCGGAGAGACTATGTAATCAACCCACATTTCTTGAATGATACTTCATGCAACCTATTCTGCTAGTTTTCCAGAGCATCATTAGAGTCAGAGGATGCAGAAATTGAACTGCGCCATCCAAGTTTTCCATCGATGGTAGGATAGATATAGTCTTCAGAGATGTTATAAGCATGGTCCCAACTTCTACTAATTTCATCCTTTACAGGTTCAATATATCGTCGTCGTTCCTGAGGATCCATAGGAGCAATGACCATGGCATCTTATTTTTAAAATGTCATAACTCATTTTTTGAATTTGATAACTGCCATGCTATCATTAGCCCATCTAATCCCTAGCAGCGTGGGATAGGAACCACCATATTCTACTACTTCTATCACATTGAAGTTGGCATGCATTTTCATACCTTCAATGTCAACAACCAAGTTTGAAATGCGACCAATGGGATCAACCTTCGCTTGATTTGCTAGTCGCAACTATACCGGAAACCATCCCAATGCTAGATTTCCCATCAATTTCCAAGTTTTCTTGGTTAGAATGTTTACATACGATCCAAGATCTAGAATGACCGAGTCAACCTCATGATCATCCGATCTGGATATTCATCCTCATCTCCTTGCATGTCTTCCTTTTTTGCAAAGAATTCACTATAGAATCCTTTACTGCCTTATCCAGGTAGTGTAGTAACATCTCAAGCTTGATAAGGGCATCAGGGTCCCTTGCCAGCGATAGACAATTCTCAAAGAATTGTCGCAAGGTACCATGCTACCGCGATGGTCCTACCTCTACAGATGGATCAAAATCAAATGGCATGTCAAAAATTGGTAACTAACCTGGATTTCTCCCAATTGCATGCTTTGCCCCAAAGAAGGTGTCTAACTCTATCGTAATGTCAAATTCCACTTTTTTCTTTCCAACAAGCCAAAATTGATTCCATGTTCCATCATATCCAGTTGTTGCACCAGCACGAGTGACAATCCCAATGTCGACATCCTTCATTCGTGGTTCGGCTTGAGTTGTTGCAACTATCCGTCCTTGATTCAAGTTCAATGGTGGGTTTTGATTCAATGGTTGATTCATCAGCTGGTTATAATTCTGAGGAAGGTTCTAAGTCTGATTCTACGGTGGGATCTGGTTCTTCCTTATTAGTTGGTTATGTAATTGGAACATAGGTGGATTCTGATTTTGCATGTTCTGCAACTGAGGAATTTTTCCAGCCTACCATTTTGCAATCAACTAAGGGTAGTTTTCAACATTATGATCACTGACCACACAGTATGTACACTATGCATGAGGGAACTCCCTCTGATAGTTCCCAAATACTCCACAAGTATAACATTGGATTGATTCGCGACCTCGTCCTCCTCCTCCACTGAAGCCTCCTCCTCGGCCTCTAAATCCTCTACAGAATCCTCCTTGGACTTCTCCTTACTGAAACTGTGGTTTAGCCATCTACTACTGTGATGGGTTTGGTTGCTGCTGGACATAGTGTGCAGCTTTAACATATTGTGGCTAAGACTGAATGAACGGTGCTTGATTATATTGTGGTTGTGGCGTATACTGCAATTGTGCTGTAAACTATTGCTATGATTGCATAGGGATAAACTGCATCTGTATTAGTGGTGTATACTGCACCTACACTGCTGGTTGTACCACTTGTGGCTGCGCTTTCATTTATCAAGGGTCCTCACCTTTCACAAAATATGAATCATACATCCTTTCCTGGAGAAAATCGGAATCCTGACAGTTTTTGTCATGGTGTCCTACTGACCAACAAAATGTACAGTACATATTTTCTACCTTGGTAACCATATTCTGCATGTAATCATAGTTCTCATGTCGATGCCCATAGATCTGACATATGCGACACCATGGTATACCAGCATAGCTCAACGGGTTTGGGGCTCCTGATATCAAATAATTCTTGAACGTTGGACATGTGTCCTTGGTATTTCTGTTTGTGTGGAAAAGGGTGCACCACAGATCATCATGATCTTCCCTAGAATTTTTGATATCTTGCAGTTGGACAATCAGATTGGCCAACTGTGCTTGAATCTGGTTCATTTTGACGACGCTTTCTCCTACTGGTGATGACTCCAATTTCATCGTGGTCTCCAGATCCTCGCTCTACATCGCAATCTTTTACCGCATTAATGGTTGTCTAATATGCGGGACAAGTGCAGCGATGAACCACTCCTTATGTTGAACATTGATCATCTGAAAACTAAACTGAGCCATCAATGTCTTAAACCACTGATCAAAATACCAAATCGTCTCTTTGGGGAACTGTTTGATCTATTTCAATTCAATACTGTACTGAGCCTCATATTTCAGCTTCTTGAATTCCTCAAATAACCCCGTTTGGATCTCATCCAATGTTTTCGTGTTACCTCCTTGAGGAATCCATGTGAATCTCATGAACCATTCCAATGCATGGCCTATAATATTAGTTTCCAACTGTCTTTTCTTGACATCACCATCTACAGTCTGTTGGGTAGTCCAAATCACTTCACACAAGAACCAATATTGCTCTGGGTCATCAGTGTCGTTTCCATAAAATATTGGTAGCTTCATTTTTTCGCCCACTATTATGGGCCTCCTTCCTCCTGCTGGTGCTTTATTACTAGGCTGTTGCTGACACGTCAGGAAAGTCGAAGCAGAATGCACGGTTCTTCCTTGAGGTGGGGTATTGCATGGAGGTGTGGGCACGTTACTGCTAGGGTTTTATCATGTCATCCTTCTGGGCGTAAACTAGGTTTGGTTATCCTCATTGTCACAAAAAGGTCTCTTTGTCCCATGTGGTTTTTCCTCGCGGCATCGCACTTCGATTGCAGATGGACCTTCACCCGTCCCCTACCTCTTCTCTCGAAACCATGCTCCTCCCATTATGCAACCACTTGTTTCCTTGGTGACCTTCACATTCTCACAAGAACTCATGCCCATCTACCCCTTACCTTTCCATGCATCTCCCCCCTTACGTCAAGTGCATACATCCTCCGCACACCAGAGTTCCACTACTCTTGGTCCATATTTAGAATACCTTTTTCACAGACCAACTACTTAATTGACAGTGGCAGCGACAGGAAGAATATTCCTCGTGGTCCACTGAAGAACTCCCTTTCTACTTTCCTAAATGACTTATTGGTGTCTACTGCAAACTCAATAATGTAGCCTTCCAAGATACTATCCAACCATGCTTCAACAACCTACGACGCCTTATTGTTTGTTTCTTGTAATTCCCGGATCAGCTCCGGGGTCCAGGATGTTGGCTCCCCTCCTTGGAAGTTTGTTTTCTTATAAGCAAACTTTGCTAGCCACTTATGCAAGAGGACATGAAACTCACAAAAGAACCATTCATGAGGACCTTCATGGATATATCTATCCAACCAATAACCCATCGATAGCTTTAGATTCTGATTTTCAGCTTCAGGGAATTCCTGTAACTTTAGATCAAACCACCCTTCGATCTCTAGTTGCGTCAGGTGCCAAAACATATCCTCATTTTAATCGCAACTCGGTCCCAACAACAGAACCATTTGTTGGAAACACCCACCAACAAATCCTTGTCGACAGGGGTTCTCACTCTATCGACACCCATCTAGCATGATATCCCTGAGAACTGGCCTAGATAGGTTTCACCCTGCCCAACAACATCTCCAGAGTAGATGAAGTCTGACCCGAGATGTTCAAGGGAGAGTTGTTGGAACTAGTTTTCGGCAGTGAGGACGAAGGATATGGGGACCCGACGGGGAGACACCATAACTATTGGATCCAAAACTATGCAGTTGATATTAACTCATGTCCACAACTATAGAGTGCATAGTACATTTGTCACAGTATCTCTAGTGCATCAGCATCACCAACTCATAACATAAATTTAATAGACTTAAAACAAATTGCATAAACATCAATACAGAAATGTAATAGACTTAAAACAGATTGCATCGACATCAATATAAAGGAAACGGAATAGACCCTGATGACATTATAACATATTGCAGCATCATTTATAGAAAAAATCATAGCATCATAATAGATCAGATCACAATATGAATAAAAGACAAGGTTTGTGCAACAACTATCATATCCTATTAATATTGCGCAAAGGATCCAAAAAACATAATTCTTCTTCAAAAACGGAGGCTGAATACATCAGGAAAAATCGAGATAGATCGTAGATACAACAGGAAATTCAACAATCATGCTCCAGATAATACCAATCCTCAGATCATGCTCATGCCACTCCCCTCTATTCAATTGAAAAACTAGTTTTATAAATAGGCTTGCGCCTTTACATTGAAGGTCCACTTCTAATTAACTTATAACCGCTAATGACCTATTGTGACAAAACTTGGTCAAATAATATATAAAATATTCAAAACAATTATTTTTCTTCCCATCACGCTAATATGGCCTTGCAAGGTACCACATGAGCTTGTGCAGCTGTTGTGACACTGCACAACTCACTTACCAAAAGCCCTGCCAACAGACCNCCACATAGCTCTCAATGGCCTACACCACCCAAGGACACCATCTCACAACACTCATTTCACTCCATAAGACCTTCCATTTGACCCCCACACCTCCAAAAAATCCCAAGGATGAAGAAAAGGGCTAAAAACCCCAAAAAGGAGCCCAAAATAGCCCCCTAGGAGCTAAAGCCCTCAAAAAGGGGCTAAAACCCTAAAAGGGGATAAATTTAGGATGAAAGGGGATAAATCCCTGACCAAGGGCTTAAAACCCTAAAATACCTTGGAAAAACTATAAAAGGAGGGTGGGGGTTCACTCTCAAAACACTCCTCACTTTCCTATTGTTATGCTGGCCGTGGATGCTTTGAGACCTTTGCCTCTCAAACCACCCACTCTCCCTCTCCTCCATCTCCATCTCATCAAGCTATTGCTTCCCAACCAAGAGAGAGGTGCTCCCATGAGCTCGGGCATGGTGGCCCATTTCCACCTAAGTGAGGCATAATTTCTTTTCATGCTTGTTTACTTGTTTTTTGCTTTCTAACTATTATTTGTATTGCAGGTTCTATTTGTTGACATTGTTTGCCAGTTTTCCATTGTAGTAGCTTAGGTTACTTGTAGGTTTTAAGGAGGTGAAACCCTAACCCGTTTTCTGCAGAGGGGTTCACAAGGGCTTCATCTCCCTCTTTCTTTTCTATTATTAGCTCTTAGATCTAGCTGATAGTTGTAGCCATTTGCTTAATCTAGCTTAGTTTAGTTTGCAATTCTGTTTATGCTATTTTATCTTTTGTATTTCCTATTTTCAAAGAGTGGGAACCTACCCTTGTTCCCTATAGGCACAAGGGATCCATTCCTGCTCCTACGGTGAGGAGAAATCCTCACTACAGCTTTGGTGACCATACCAGGTCGATCCCACAGGATTCCTGGTCCAAAAATTTCAAGTTTTCAAGTTGTTTCAATTTTACCCTAGTTTTCAGAAATCTTATGTTAGATCTATCTTAAATATGCTTTATTTCATGTTTTAGTCAGTGCCAAAGCCTTTGCTAGGCCAAGTCGAGTCAGACTGACCCCAATACCAGTTACTATCGGCCAGATTTGACCCTGCATCACCAAAAAAACCCTTTCTGGAACAAGGTGCTCTTATCGGGGGAAAAAGTGAGACTGGGGCACTCTTAATGAGCAAATAGGTGCACCCAGGGTGCACTTAATCCTCAGACAGGCACGAATTCATCCCAAAAGCTCATAATGCGTCTGTTTTCGCATTCTATGTGACCCCCTCGCTCATTTCTGGAAAAAACTCATGCCCCCTCACGGGATTTGGTCAGAAATGTGCGGCCTATCACACAGAAATTGTATTTAAGTTTAATTGATAGTAATTTTCAGTTTCAGAGGACTCTTAGTGCGGCCCAGCCGCCTCTGTCCACCATTGCAAGTCTTTTTCAATTCCAGTTTTTATTTTTTGCAAATCAATCCATGAATAATGTGTATATGCTAAATCAATCATTAAGGCTTAATAAAATGAACTAGTCTAACTAAAAGTAACTTAAAAATAACCATCTTGCTACCCCCTTCCTCCTCTACCTAGTCATCACCCTCCTAGGTATTCTGGGATACGACGAAGGGTAAGTTCGTATAGATCTAGGCACTCCATGGTATTTTTCCCAAACCACTAAAACTGGGTGACCTGGAAGGTAGAGGGGGTAGAGAAGGAGGGATTCTCATGGCGCTAAGCATCCTCCCTGTTGACCAACCTAGCACCTAGGAGATGACATGAGGATCTACAAATGGGCTTAGTCCCATTGTGTTGAGAGCCCGACACCTTCTCTTGGTTGAAGAAGAATATCACTAAGAGGTAGAAATTTAGTTAGGCCAACAATCCAAACTTAATCACTATACTTGCTTACAAATTTCTCTTTATGTTTGCATACAAAACCATGATATGAACTCTACCATGAATTCATAAACCATATTGCAAACAACCAAATATCAGAACAAACAAGAAAACCAACACACCATACCAAATAATTAACCCAACTCAGTTCATGACGCTGAGTAAGCCTTAAAATTTACCAAATTTACACTAAGTTCAATCAATTTTGTAGTCTTTGAGGACATAATTCCTTGACTGCTTCAACTGTGGGAAGTACTTGGGCTTTGCCCAAAAACTCATTGTGAGGAGTACCACAGGAACCCCAAAGTAGTTGGCCGTTGAGAGGAATTTCCAAGTGAAATGGGCAACGACCCCTTCCGATTGAGTATAAGCACCCATGAGGAATAATACAAGCACTGTCTTCTGGCAGTCTTGGTGGCTGAGAGACCACCTTCAGCCAATAGGAAGCCATTGAAACAAGGGTCCAAATCTCATACCCACCAGTTTCATACACAAAAGTGAACACAATTGATCCTCCACGATCTTCCTCATGCCTAAGAGGAAAAACACCACCATTTGGAACACTTGATCAGCATTGTTGAAGCCACTCTCAATGATCTCCCACACTTTCAAAGGGCCACATAGCCTCTGATTCTGATTTAGACCCATATCAGTCTAAACCAGACCTCCACACCGCACCATCAAGCCCCATGGTTAGTGAAAACTTGGATCCATTTTCCGGTCTAACCTTAGCAAGTGGACCCATGTCCACATCACAACCAGTCACCCACAACTTTGCAAGCGGTCCAAGCACAGTCATGTAGACTATCATTATCCAATTGCCGCCACCCATAGTGACCATCCAAGCTGGCTTAGTGGTAACACACAGGGGCAATGGCCCCTCCACACACACTGCTCCTCCTGCCACACAGGGGGGCTGTGCACCGTCCACCTACATTGCCCCTAGTGTAATACATGGGGGCAATTCCCCCACTACCCATACCATCCCACCCACAACACTTGTGGGCATTGGCCCATCCACCATGGTGCCACCACAAGCACCCCCAGCCATGCAAATGCATTATGCACTTGCAAACCCCACCCCCATTGCAGCCCCATCCCACATCAACTTGGGGTCAAATATACCCTTCATGGCTTGTCTGAACTTGCCTAACTTGGCTATATTAATGAATGAACCCATCTGCCACCAAGATTTCTGGCCACCCATGCCAACTAAGCTGCGATTAGACATCCCAAATTTTGAAGGCAAAGACGGGGAATGTCCCCAAAATCACATAATGACATTCCATATATGGTGCTCATCCAACAACATCGTAGATGACTCCATTAGGCTGAGGCTAATCCAACACACCCTTATAGGTGCTGCGGCCAAATGGTACATTGAGCTGCCACAAGCCAAGTACCTCAACTTCAACTCCCTAGCCTTCATGTTCCTACAGTATTTCCAACTCCTTGTCAGATATGATAAGGGGGTGGATATCCTGTTATCCTGTCACCAAAGCACCGCCACTCACATAAATTACCATATCCATGAGTGGCGGAGACGCTGTAGCTTATGCAGAATCCAACTAGAAGATAGGATCTTCTTGGATTGGTTCCTTAAGACTTTTCTCCCACCCATCGCAAAGGATGTCACATCTGAACGTCCCCAATCTGAAGAAGAGGCAATACTGAAGGCCCAACAATTTGATCTCATTTATGCCCAGCCTGGATACTTGTACACTTTCATTCCAGACGCTCCCCATCCAAGTACCTCTTACTGCAATGCACTGGGGGCATCCCACGCAACAAACGGCATCATAGGGTCAGTCTCCCAATAACCACAACCTCAACTGACACCACTTGCCATTGCACCGCAAATAAGCAACAATGCTAATGTTGCTTACCAAAACCAAGCTCCGGACTATGCTAGAATGATGTCCCAGTCCGGAGCAACAACCTCTTATGCACAACCTGTGCCACCGCAGCAAGATTAGGACATGGCTTGGTCGACACAACAGTATGTGGGGCAAATTCCCACATTTGTGGCACCACCACCCCCACAAATATACTATGCACCACCAGTGCAACAAGTTCAAGCCCCCGCCCCCTCTCCACCCTTTCCGTTGGGACAAGTGTTCACACAACAAAACTGTCCCAACCAGCCTACCCCTAACAATCAACAAGGGAAAGCTAGAAACAATCGGCCCCGCAACCAAGGCAATAACCAACCGTAGGGAGGAGGTTAGCAACTGAACCCTCCCAATAATGCCGTGGCTAACCAGACATCCCAAAACCCCCCACGACAGAATGCACTAAGACGCAATGCTCCGTTGTGCACAAACCAAACTTGTACACTCTATGATGTTTATGGGAACTACACATTTGAGTGTCCCCTCATGGCTCGCGCTAAGAAGGCCATTCAAAATGAGGCCCAATAGGCTGCCAATGCTCCTAATCAATCCCAACCCAAGCAGGGACCACAAGGGCCTCCTCCCATGGTGCTTCAAAACCCACTACTAGTCCAAGGATTGGTGGCAACTGCTCCCCTTCCCCAAGCCAATCCCAACGCTCTGGGGGCACCACCTATGGCCGAAATAGGTGTTCACCACTTGCTAGCCATGAACACTAAAGAGGTCAACTTACAGACTAGACAAAATTAGTACAGTACCGCCACCAAACCTGTTGACTCATCATCAGCATCCACGTCTAAGACAACCAACCTACCTCTCTAGTTACCCCCGTTCATGCGCCCCCCCATACACAGAATTACCAATAACGCCACAGCTAGAGCTGCAGTCAGTTATAGCATTGTGGATGATTTGGCCCAAACTCCAACCACCATGTCCGCTCTTGAGGTACTTAAAACATGCCCAATGGAGCAAAAATCCCTACTAGCTGCTCTAGGGGCAGTAGACCCCTCTGAATCCAAGCTGATCACCTTTGATACAGAGAACAAAGAGTCATGCATGCCCTCCACTATCACCTTCCAAATCCTGGTGTCCATCCGGAACTTGGTTGTGCACCGATGCATAGTGGATGAGGAGGAATCCACGTGTGTCATGTCTACCTTGATTTGGAAGAAGCTTGGATCACCGATTCTGCAACCGTCCTCCACGACTCTGTGGTATTATGATGGACATCCCACTAAATCCCAAGGAATCCTCCCCCATGTCCCCATCACGTTAGCCGAGAAGACAGTCCTGATCGACATCGAATTTGTTAATGCTCAACTGGATTACAACCTCCTCCTTGGGAGGAGTTACATGTATGCCATGCGAGCCGTCGTGTCAACTGTCTTCTACCTCATGATGTCCCCCCATGAAGGGAAGATTGTGATGGTTGACCATCTCACCTACCATGATCCACAAGGGTTAACAATGCCTGCCAACGTTATCCCTACCATCACCACCAATGAGCCGCAAGGGGCGACCGCACACGCTAACGTCATCCCTCTAACCAACACTGTGGTTGAAAACACACTAGCCTCTCCATTGTTGAATGTGGGCCTTGGGTTGTTTACCGATCCCACCATAACAGCTCCTTTCCCATTGGTGTCACCACCATAGACACAAAAGAAAACTGCAGACTTGTGCATGGTATCATCAAGCACCGCAGCCGCAGCCCCAACCACAACCACAACATCGTCCGTAGCTGCAAAATCACCCATAGTAGCAGCATTACACATAGCCGCAACCACAACCTCACCCCCACCTGCAACCAGCTGGGAGTTATGTGGGCTCATCCCCAGTATATACAATTCCCTTCCTCTTTCCCCCACCTGGTGTCATGAGCAAGCCAGTCATGGCCACCTTAAGCCTACCCAACTTTACGTTGGGGATCTCGGTGTGGTATCTAGATCCACTAGCTCAACCAGCAATGCCCCAGGTTGTGTTAACTTCGGTGCAACCTATTGCGGTTGAGTCTCACCCCCCACCCGGTCTGCATAAGCCAATCGTCACACCTGCACCTACACTGCCCCAACCCAAAAGGGCTAGGGGAAAGGACACCAAAGCCACCGCAGAACCACGACAAGTCCCACCTTGTGCCATTTGTGAACAACAGGGCCATCCAACTCAAAATTTTCCTGAAATCCCAGTGATCCATGCACATCTAGATGCCATGGATACAAATGAAAACATCCCCATGGTTGAACCCCCAACCATGTCAGTAGTAAAGAACAAGGCATTGAGGAAAAACCATGCTTGTGCCCTATGCAGCTTGTATGGACATTACTCCCACCATTGCCAAGACTTACCCAAGTTTTGAATGGCTCTCACTAACCTTCGTCACCATTCCCTTGAGTTTGAGATCACCTTGATCGAAGAAGTTCACCCACCACCACCTTCTTCAGACACCATGTCCATCTACATGATGTCCAGTTCCACCGACCTGCTCATCTCCACCGATGGTCCATCAAACCTATCACTTCATTTCTTCAAAAATGATGAGTAGATACTTGAAGCTTTGACCGCCCCTGAATACCCATGGGACAACATGGACCAACACTCGTTCTTCCTCCTGGAAGAGATTGTGTCGCAGTCTGACCAGTTTTTCGTGGAGACCAAAGATTTCATCCATGGGAAGGATGACTGGTTCAAGAACCCAATCCCAACACTAGATGCATTCAAAGAATGGAACATGGCAAACATTTCACCAACAATTAAAATCGACATCTCAACCAACTCTGAGATTGTTGAAGAAATCATGTTGGGGGCATCTTGCTCCCCGGAAGAGGTTGATGACTACATTGCTCTCTTCCAAGAATTCCACGACATCTTCGCCTGGTCATACACTGAAATGCCCAGCTTAGATCCATCCATCATGGAACACCAGATCGACACATGGCCTGATGTGGCACCCGTATCCCAGAAGCAACGGCCCATCCATCCATCCAAAGTGGCTATGGTGAAAGCCGAGATAGAGAAGCTGCACACAGCCGACTTCATTTATCCCATTGCATACACAACTTGGGTTTCTAATCTTGTTCCTGTGAATAAAAAATAGGGTACCATTCACGTTTGCATAGACTTCTGCGATATCAAAGGGGCATACACCCTTATTGACTCTAATGGACAACTCTTGGAGAACCCCCACAATGGGATCTACCTCAAGAGATTTTACGCTTAACATCACCAATGAGTCACTTCATTTTCTTTTCTTGTTTTTCAACATTTTTAGCACAAGTCAGCAACAGCACCATTAGCTGCTAATCCAAAGTCATCCAGAACCGGTTTGAGACACCTCTCACATCTCCGGGATCAAATTTTCATTTCCTTCTGAGACCATTGTCTCACGTTTAATAAATTAATATTGGGACCATCTCCCACAAGTCACCTCGATTTACGAGCCATGACATGATGATGCAAGTGTCTATGGACCAGTACTCATATCACTCTTAAGGCCGCCGCCCATTAAGGATTGTACTATAATTTTACTTTTTGTATTTATAATTGTCTTTTTTCACTGCACCTTACGCGCACATCTGGACCATCGTCCACAAAACCCTTTGTTTTTATTCCATGTATTTGACATAGAAGTGTCCTCGGGCCACTGCCCATTAAGGAATGTAATATTAGCTTTTATTTTGTATTTTCAACACATAGATTGTCTTTTCTTTTTACCGCACCTTACATGGACCTCTGGATCACTTTCCACAAAACGATTTCTTTTCTTGCATGTATTTGGCATATAAATGCCCCCGAACTTGCACTCACATCACATGTAGTCAAGTTCGTCCACCACAACACACACACACACTCTCCTAACCTCTATCCCAGAGCCACCTCGGTTTGCATGCCTCTACCGCACTGTCTCGCAGGCCTCTACCGCGATATATCCCACGCATGTATTGGTATGTTTGAGAGCCTTATGCTCTGTCCATACTGTGTGGATGACCTTTGGACCTCTATCCACTGTCCCGACATGGGGGCATCGCTCGTGCCACCGCAGTCAGTTGACCACATTGGAGTTTCGTTTAAGCTCTTTTCTGACTCCTTAAAACAATGAAAAGATCATTGAGTGCGGCTGCTTCCTTTCCCGCTCGCTAAAGTATAGGAAAGGGCATCTACATCGTTTCATTTACCTCCATTTGTTGACCATGTAGACCATCTCATGAAAAGGACCTCCTTGGCACACTGAAGCCAAGAACATTCCCCTCTACATACTTTTGTGCTTTCTCGGGCAGAGGGGCCACACTTTACGAAAAATCTCACCACCGGTTGTCGTTAAGCTCTTTTCCAACCGTCTCAACAATAAAAGATCATCGAGTAAACTTGGTTTCGTTCATGCTCATAAAATTATTTGAATTACCATCCAGTCATTATAGGTTTAACCTTTTCCAATCTGATTGCAATACCAATGGTAAAGAAGTCTCTCATCCCCTCAAGGATGGGCAAGCTCTCCTCTGTATACTTTTATCCTTTTTCAGGCACAAGAGACTACCAATGAAAAAGAGGCCCCACTGGAGTCTTCTTTGTGCTTTCAGACTCTCTAAAATTGAAAGCACCATCGAGCATTTACCTTCTTGGGCTCACCAAAAATCCACAAGGTCGTACCACAACGGTGTCCCTAGACACCACCCGACAAAAAACAGTTTGGCAGCATCCCTACATTGGGTCACCTTTGTTCAGAGTAATCTGCAATGTGTCTTCCTTGGATCCCATTAGTATCAAAAGTGTCCTCTGCCTCCAAGTATTTCGCATCTGCAGTGATATTCCTGGTATTACAGCTATGATCCCATTCCCTTGAGTCAATTTCATTTACTACCTGGTCCACCCTGCCTTCACACTCTAAACAAAGGAAGTTTGAGTCTCCCACTCCTCCTCTGCCCCTGTTTAGTTCTTTCCCTTCTCTCCCCTCCCCCCCAATTCAGTGAGTCAGTCCGCAGATTGCTTCACACCTTTCGGTTATCCCTCACGCTCCTAGTCAAGGAAACATCATTGCCTTGACTAAGGGCAGGTCTCCCTCTGTCGACGCCAACACACATATTCTAGAGGATAGACCCAGAGGTCCCTGTACCTTGGTTTCATTTACATCATTGATGAGTTTCTTGGACCACTTGATGGGAGTCCTTAGTGCCTCTTGGGGTGGTTGTTTCTCACGTGCTCGACTTCAACTCCATCATCGCACCGTTGAGATTTGTATAGGGTTTGTTCCACACAATACTTGGTTGAAGACCTCGGATGTCACCTAACTTTAGCACATTGGTGAGTCCACTCAAGGGACCTAAACAGGTTATGTCCCTTGTGATTTATGGGTTGCATTGGAGACAGTGATCAGAATCCCCAGGAGTGCTTCGATATACCTTTATGATTGATACATCATACTTGTACCATAGAGACTTTGACTCTCAATCAGCGAGTCCATATAGCTATGTACCATACCAGATCTAGCAGACCATCAGTCATGAAGATATAGAATTCCATGATAATGCCATGGGTCCAATGTACTAGATCAGTATTGTATTCAGCCTCACATAGAGGCAACCAGCATTGTAACATCAGTTGTATATGATCAGCTCTTGTATTTTAGAGCATAGATCAAATGATTCTTTCGGCATTGTCATGAGCATGGGAATGCCTGCCTCATCCATATACATGTCACACATTTATTGTATCTCACCCATTAATGGGAACCAAATTAATACAAAACCAAAAGCCACCATGCCCCAGCCCCAGAAGCACCACCTCTTTACAACAAATCCTATGATGTCCGTCGGCCATACGTTGAGCTCCTGCACTCACACATTAGGGGGCAATCTGTTAACCCAAAAATCCCCCACATAGCTCTCAATGTCCTACACCACCTAGGGACACCATCTCACAACACTCATTTCACTCCATAAGACCTTCCATTTAACCCCCACACCTCCAAAAGAGCCCAAGGATGAAGAAAAGGGCTAAAAACCCCAAAAAGGAGCCCAAAATAGCCCCCTAGGAGCTAAATCCCTCAAAAAGGGGCTACAAACCTAAAAGGGGCTAAAGTTAGGGTGGAAGGGGCTAAAGCCCTGACTAAGGGCTTAAAACCCTAAAATCCCTTGGAAAAACTATAAAAGGAGGGTGGGGGGTCACTCTCAAAACACTCCTCACTTACCTATTGTTATGCTACCCATGGATGCTTTGAGACCTTTGCCTCTCAAACCACCCAATCTCCCTCTCCTCCATCTCCATCTCATCAAGCCATTGCTTCCCAACCAAGAGAGAGGTGCTCCCATGAGATAGGGCATGGTGGCCCATTTCCACCTAAGTGAGGTATAATTTCTTTTCATGCTTGTTTACTTGTTTTTTGATTTCTAACTATTATTTGTATTGCAGGTTCTATTTGTTGACATTGTTTGCAGGTTTTCCATTGTAGTAGGTTAGGATGCTTGCAGGTTTCAAGGAGTAGGAACCCTAACCTGTTTTCTATGGATGGGTTCACAAGGGCTTCATCTCCTTCTTTCTTTTCTGTTATTAGCTCTTAGATCTAGCTGATACTTGTAACCATTTGCTTACTCTAGCTTAGTTTAGTTTCTAGTTCTATTTATGCTATTTTTCCTTTCATTTTTCCTATTTTCAAAGAGTGGGAACCTACCCTTGTGCCCTATAGGCACAAGGGAGCCATTCCCGCTCCTGCAGTGAGGAGAAATCCTCACTACCGACCTCACACATTAGGGGCCATCTGTTATAGCTAATTTTACCACACATTGTTGATCACATGTTTATGGCCTTCCCCATCCCTCTACATACTCTTTAGACCCCATCGACTGATATTATACTTTTATGTTTCCAATTTCATCCCTAAAAAACACCTGTTTATTGCTATATATGAATTTTAATCCCATACTTGCGTGTATAAGCGACTTTTGACCTCAACCCCATGTACATCGGGATGTGTGCATAAATCCAAATATTTTTGGAGTTTTCCTTCATATGTGTCTGAACCACTTGACTCTTAGCCTTCCATATGCCTCAAGATCACTCATATTTGACCCTCCATTACCCCTTTGGAGTGTTATATAAGGAACCCCTTGGATACATTGAAGAAGAGGAATTGAAGAGCAATGAAGCTATAGTCCATTATTTCCATAGCTTGCATATACTTTATTTTGCATCCCTTTGTCTCTTTGGAGAACTTTGTGTTCTTCCCAATATTACCTTTGCTTGTGAGCTTTCTATCGAGAGATGGAGGATTGAGGTGGTGGAGGGTGGAGGATTCAGTTTCTCCGGTTTGTAGATGTGTCGACAGAGGTTGTCACTTGTGTAATCTCTGATTTGATTAATAGAAATATCTTTTTTTGTCCAATAATGTGCATTTGAATGAATATTGAATCCATGGATATGTTTAATTTCTTATACATTGTTGATTATATATGCTAGAGTACATCTAACACCATATTATATAGCATGCTTGTTTTGTTTGTTGTTGTTGAGAGAAAATTGCTAACGCAAGAGGGATTGGAAAAAGCTCAACGGGGATCTACTTCAACCATATGGAATAAGGTATGATTCGAGGTCCCTTAGTGTTAGATGTTTGGTTTCTCTGGCATATTGGGAAGGGATTGATTTCTCATGTCTATCTGTTTATTGTGGCACACCCCAAGCCATAGAAATTTTCTCTTCGTAACAGCGAGCTGTGCCAAAAAGACACCTTGCAAAGAAAAAAATTTCTTTTTCCCAAGCCAACCATGTCAGAGAGACTAGATGAGTTTCTCCTACATGTTGGAGAAACTGGTCAAGCAACTCCGATATGTTGCCGAAAAAACTTGAGTTTTAACTTAGCCGAAAAACTTGTTTTCTCAACTTTTGGGAAAAACTTAGTGTTTAGGTTGGATTCTCTAGGGATGAAAAACTAGTCCTAAAATGTAAAAATTTTGGGGAAGAAGTTGCGACAGCAACATGTACATAAATAATATTTCCTTTATAGTTAAATTTGAGTTGCTTAGGAGACAACTCATGCTAGCTCATAAAGCATACTTACCAAATGATAAGCCCCCATAGGTGGCTAAAACACTTTCCAAATCTATCAAGGACCTCACAAATTCATTGAACCATGAGTGATTTATCATGAGTGATGGAAAAACACATTAATCATGGAATATGGAGAGAAAATAATGGAGGATGGGATGGAAACAAAAGGTACTAGTTTCCTAGTTGACTAGTTTTACCTTATCCACTGAAAAGCAGGATAAAAGGAGTATAAAGACATAATATATAGGAAGGAGTAGTTGCTAATTATGTCAGTCAATAAAGTTGGAAGGATATAACCAAAATCAAGATAAAGGTGCTCTTGGGTTATATATGGAAAGTGTTGACCAAGTGGTGCAAATGGATTCCAACTATCTAGGCTAATAGGTAGGAAATTATTCAATAATGATTGAATATTGTTATTCTAAGTATGGAGTGGGTTTATAATAAACCAACATATAGAGAGATTTTTTATCCATCCAATATTTGAATTGGTCACTGGAACATTGTATTCTATTCAATGTGTGTCTAGATATAATATTAAAACATAATGACCTTTGTATTTTCAAGACCCCACTCCCATAACCATGATCTATAACAACAAATAATTTCTATATTTCTCACCTCATAACTTCAATGCAAGCAATGTTTCCTTCATAATTGGTGGCATCCCATTAGAGGAAATTTGAGTTCTAAAATGGGCCTCCTAAGGAAAATAATAAAATAATATTTATTAATTTTGGAGGAAGAACGAAAAAAACTACTTTTTTTGTTTGTATTTTCAACATATATCCCAGTGTTTTTACTCAAATATTGATCGGGAGGGATCATTGGATGCATAATTAAATTATGCTTCCAATGAGTACCCACACTGCATACTTTTGACAGACCCTGCTTCCCCAAAAACAAGAAATACTAGAAAAAATGTGATGATGAATTTTTATTTTTGGGGAAGCAGGTTCCATCAAAAGTATGCAGTGTGGGTACTCGTTGGAAGCAGAATTTAATTCATCATCCAACAAGCCCTCCCACTCAAAATTTGAGTAAAAACACAAGTATTTATGTTGAAAATATGAAGAAAAAACGTAGTTTTTATATGACAAATATGTCAATTCAACCATTTTGGTTGAATCATTATATTGAAATTCTATTGGTTCTTGAATTCCAACTCACGAGAATTTATTGTTGGCTCATTTTCTTATAAGGCCTATTTTAGACCCCAAATTTCCTCTAATGTCTCTGCAATTTTGTGGATGTTCTAACATGGAAAAACATCCTTTTCATATAATGGCTACAACTTCTTTATGCTACTACTTTTACTATAGAGTGCACCCTCTAAATGCATGGTCCTTTGCAGGCTTCAAATATGGAATGGAAGGTCCATTAGAGTGCCATTATTAGAAAAATGAAAATACACATGAATAACTAACCTCAATTTCTACAAAAATATCATAACGATGGCTCTACCTATTTGAAATATTTTTCTATCATCTCCATGAAACAAATATCTGAAAAATTACGCCTCCTTTTTCAACCCCAAGAATGTAGCTCTTTAACTCACAACAAAGTTCATACCTAGTGGCCTAGTTGGCGCTTAGTACATAATGTTCTATAATATTTATGAACAAAATAGTGTGGCTAAAACCTCATGGTGGACGTAATATGAATTCAACCATAGATCATTGAATAAAAGATAAATATTTATTTCTAGCTTCTTCTCACACATTCACGGTCTCCTCTTTTCCTGGTACATGGGCCATGAGTTATAGTTTGGAAACATTAGGCTAGAAACCAATCATAGAAATATGCACACATCAATATTCTCCATATTTTTTATCGATATTTCCACTAGAAATTTGTATTCCTAACACCAACATACCCTCACAAAATCGTACATGATTATATGTTTTGAGAGGGAGGCATCAAAGCAATGGATGGGCAGTCTATTGTTAGCAGTCAGTCGATTCCCTAATGTATTGTGAAGTGATCTCATATACTTTAAGAAGATTTTTTATGAAGTATTTTAAGTGATGAAGATCAATTATCATAATCAGCTTGACTACAGGTGTTGTACAGGATAATTCACCTAATAACCTAGGTCTGGGGGGTTACCAACATACTATGACCTTGCAGACAAATTGATTTTTAGAAGCACAGAACAGGAAATAGGAAAGTAGCAGGAACTTACTTGTGAAATACGAAGGTTGATCCAAGCTAACTTCTTCCTCTCTGATCCACTTCCAAAATCTTCAGGATAATTCCTCCTTCACCTATTAACAAAGATTCTTCCAAATACAGTATGATTCATATATAAAGATGCAGGTTAGGCAAATCATATATTATACTGAAATGAAAACATTTACTAATCCACAACACATGAAACACAATATGGAAGAAGTTCTCTGCTTTATTAACAATAATAGAAGGAGTTTAGGTTACAACCCAATTTCTGAACAAGGGACTCCTTTGTCACCAAAGGACTCTGAGTTTCTCTGCTCCAAAGATTCTGTAGAAAATCCACTAGCATAACTTTGCTCTCCAAGTATGACCCTATAACACCCTCCCCAAGGCCTCTATTTATCTGAAGGAAATGAGGCAGTTCTCGAAGGTTAGGGAGGTTATAGCAGTTAATGGGATTAAGGTAAATGAAACAACTAATCTCCCATTAACTCATGTTTTTAAAAACTAATTTTGAGGAAACCATGCACGGGTCTGTAGTAGAGCAACCCGCGCATGATGCATGACTCTATACAAATGCAACCCGCGCATAGATGTATGCGCGACCTGCTGAACATAATACTCGTGCATATGCGCGAGATGCCAATAGAGATAGTCGCGCATGCACTCAAAATCTCAAAATATCAAAGTAACCAACTGGGCATATAGGCAATGTATTTCATCATCAACCAAGGTATAATGAAACTAGGCAAACCCCAATCCATAAGTGTCCTTTTGTGTGCCGACTTGAGGGATGTCAGCACTCAGACGGAGAGGTGCCAATCAGCTGTATAACAGATGCCCCCTAATGTGTGAGGTCAGAGGGGAAGGATGGCCGAAATACATTATAAGACTAACTCTGGAGAAACTCAGAAGTCTAGTGGAGCAGAAGGAGTACCTGAAACCAATACATAATAATGTCATATACAAAGCTATATCTGAGGATGCTATGTTCAATTTATTGGAACACTAGCTCCTTTACAAGATAAGAGTACATCATATAATACGGGTAAAACCACGTATGTACAAGGGTGGATCAAAGCCACAATATAACAATGATGAGTCTTCAAAGATCTGGAAGCTGGATACAGAAACGGAACATAGTCTTACGCAACTTAGTTCATAAGTGAGGAACTAAGGTCTTCATACAAGATCCCAAAGAACCAAGTACAATCCAAGCCATGTGAATAAGGGTAAGCTGAAGTCGAACATGGAGAGGATTCAACAGTTTGTCAACCAATAGATGATAATTGACAACTGAAGCAAAGGAGTTCACCAATGATGAAAGTGAATCCAGAGGTACTACCGTCAAACTCTAGGTCTTCGTCATCAGGAAGTGCTGAAACTGAACCATACTGTGATAGGGAAGGAAATAGAGCCTCCAACGGATCACAAGGGTGACTAGGAACTGGGAAAAAGAAGGTAGACACAAGTAAATGGATAACAGATATAACAGTGATTGGATCAGGCTTATAAATCAGATAGTGGGAAGAATCCTTGAACAATGAGCACGACACAGAGATGACCCAAGGCAGCGTATAACAGATAGATAGGACAATTAGACTTATCTGTCATGTAGGAGACATGATCAGATTCCCCAGGTATAATGGACAAGAGGAGGAGTTAGAAAACTCAAAGTGGTAGCT
>LPNX010813949.1:337713-442356 GCA_001517045.1 Pseudotsuga menziesii | reverse complement strand
CGAAAAAGATATGGTCAAAATACTGACTGGGGGTGGAGTAGGTAGCTCAAGAACATAGTTGGGATAGTCACGTTTTGGGAGACCTAATGGATGAATTATCAAAAAATATTTCTACTTCATTCTCTACTATAAATCTAGTTTACAACACAATTTGAATCATTGAATTTCAATATCGTACAAAGGATATATGCCCGAAATACTAACTACCTATCCTAAATCTGCACTCTGAAAATTCTACTTTCTCAGCTGTTCATTGGCATATTTGACCCATCAATTATTATTGTATTCAAAACTTGTTTCTATTGGAGATACCTAGATGAATATATTTTCATCTCCAATTGGAATCACATCAATCCATATTTTAACGAAAAAGTTGTACTCAAAATAGTGACCGTTTGTCTAAGCTAAAACTCCCAAACAACATTAGGATGCATGCTATTACTCAAATTATATGACATACCATATCATAGAATTTTTAAAACCTATTTCTACTGGAAATATCCCTATGAATCCAATTTATTTTGGATTTGGAATCATTCAAATCGGGCGTGAAACAAAGAAGTTATTACCAAAACATTGTCAGATAGTCTACATCGGCTAAAATTATAAATAGCTACAACTCAAGGATGAAACAACACAACCCCAAGCTGAAACAAACCCAAACAATATCTGAACCACATGGTTGGATTCATAGCCATCTATTTGTCTTTGTCCTTCAATCTAAATCTAGTCACAACCATCTCTTTGCCTTTGTCCTTCAATCTAAATCTGCAGCAAAACAAAAACAATACAAGAGAGAAACATGAGTTTTCATATTAATTGGGATCCATAGTTAACGTAAAAATGCCGGTCTTGTGATTTGCAATTATGCACTCCTGTATTCCTTTGGAGTATGCAGTTCTAAGATCAAAGTCCTCCATAAAGTTGAAAGCTTGATGGTGGTCGACGCATTCATAACCAATAATTTAATCACTCAGCTCCCATGCTTCAAGATTGCATGCCTCTAATATTTCCTTCTCTCGTTCCAATAATGGAATAAATAAATGGAACAATTGGATCTCTCAGCCAGCTTGGGAAGCATCTTGACCAAATGGTGATGTGTTCATCTCATTGTTAGTTGTAGAAAGATCTCAATCATGAAGAAAGACAGCCAACAAGAAAATCAATCATTACTTTCCTAGGAATAGGTAGTTAGGTGAGTATTGCATCTCCATCTAAAATAGAAAGGAATTGAATAAATCTGCAACAAATGGCCTGCAAATGGCTGTTATAGCCTTAACAAAAAAAAATGCATCCCAGATAAGAACACCTTGACTCGCGTCTCGATTTGTGAGCATATGGAAAAAAATTTGGAAATCCGAGACATGGGTTTTGTGCGTAACGTCCTCCTTTACCTAAATCGCAAGGAAATTGCCAAACAAAGCCACAATTTGCGATATACAGCTGGTTCTTCGGGAGGGCATTTTCTAGATTTACTGTTGCAGTTGGTTCCAAGTAGCTGAAATAGTAAACTCCATTGCTATGACAATAAAGGCTGAACATAGTTTTGTGAAGGCTTAACAAAGGCTAAACAAAGCTCAGAAAAAGGGTTGAACAAAGAAAAGGATGAACAAAGCTTAGAAAAATGGCTAAACATAGTTTTGTGAAGGCTAAACAAAGGCTGAACAAAGCTCAAAAAAAGCGCTGAACAAAGAAAAGGCTAAACAAAGCTCAGAAAAAGGGCTGAACAAAGCTCAGAAAAATGGATGAACAAAGAAAAGGTTGAACAAATAAAAAAAAAAGGTTGAAGAAAGCCCCTAAGCATCAAATGAAAATATTATAATCATAGAAGCAATTGGACTGGTCTTAACACCACAAAAAGGGGAAGGTGAGAAGCAAATCGATATGGGTCAGCTACCAGTGGTTGTTGCAGCTGGTTGTTTAACCACTTGAATCTGCTTGATTGGTTAAATTCCTTTCATGTTGGTAAAATGACATAATGAAATCCTCTTTTTGCAGATTAGCATAATTTGTATTATTTTTTAATTCTTAGAAACTCTCAGGAAAGAAGTCTATTAAGAACACACACACCAGCTTCCATCTAAGACCCAAACATGCATTTGCTAAAAATTCATATACATACATTGATGTTTTCATTTCAATTTGTTGATGTTGTTTAAATTATGATCATAGCAATATCTTTCAGATGGAGAAATTGATAATCATAAATACACTCAAGTCCATGCTGGCAATTTCATTTGAATTCTTTATTTCTGTTTTACGAATCATACAACGCTTTATTTTAGTAGTTTTTGTTTTGTTTAAAAATAAAAATAAAATAAAAATGTTTTTGCAAATGGACTTTCTTACATTCCCGAAAAAAATACAAATGCATGAATTTTACGCTCTACGATGATTTTTTTTCTTCAAGTCACTTTGACAGCACACAAAGACAAAGGAAAAAAATGCACTTTATTTTTGAAATTCAATTCGCTCGCCTTCATACTAATTCCTGCATTTTACAATAATCTCACAAGTTTGATTGCAGGTTTAGTACTATCATTTTTCAGGTTCGAAGATCGTCAATTTTGTTGTTGAAGTGATTGTCATGAATCACAAAATTTTTAAAACCATGCCTCATTGAAAATGTTTCCAGGATATTTGATTTTTAAATCAATAAAAGTGCAATAAACCAATTTTCTCAGAGTGCGAAAAGTTTCTAGTGTGTTGCAACCGGCTGTCGCAGCTAGGCTTGTTGCAGCTAGTTGTTGTGCAGCTGGCTGTCACAGCTATGTGGTGTTGCAGTTGGCTTGTTGCATATAGTTGTCGTGGATCTAGCCATCGCTGATGTGTGTTGCAGTCATTGCTGTCACAGCTAGCTGGGTTGTTACAACTATGATCAGATGAAACCAGCACTGGAAACAAGTAATTTTCTTTACATCTTATGTACTTCTTTTTACATGATATGTTTTCTTTTATGAACTTCTCACAATTTTTATGTTAGGTTGCATGAGGAAATGCAACTAGATTAGTTGGGGAGGGAGAACTATATTCAATACATATTCACTATTAAGTTTTCATGCAGGTTTTTGTACTAAAGTTTTTTTCAGGTTTCAGAGGCAGCCGCATTTTGTTGCTGAAGTGACTTTTCAAAGAAACACAAAACTTTTAAGAAACATGCTTTGATAGACAACCTGAAGGAGCTATTACTCATGAAGTTTGCTGATAAACATCATAACATTGGTTGTTACACAGAAACCATCCATAAACTCATTTGCGTCATGATTGTTTATCCATATTTCTCCTTCAGAGCACCTTCACCATCCATGTCTTGAAGTCCACTTTCCATCGCTTTATCTGTCATGACTTCACACATGCCTATCTTTCTGAATTGTATACATCCATTTATTTTTTTCAGTACATTTTTCCATTCTAGTTTGACTTTTGAATAAAACCACCTCCCTTTCCATGACTACATAAACTTGCCATATCCACTGCTTGACTGTGAGATATTTTCACTTATAGTCCTACCAATCCTTTTATACCAACTCCTGTTGATTGATGTGGGATTCCTTAAGACCCACCTTTCAAACCGTCTTGCCCCATCAACCTCAACACCTCATATGGGATATAAACTAGAGTTCATTTTGAGTACCTGGAGTCTTGCATGCCTTAATGACAAGTTCTCTCGCTGACAATCATGGGAATTCAGCAATGTACCTTGATCATCATATCTTGCAAGTGGCTTGACATTAGCACATCTATTTGCACTTCACAAGATGTACTTGGGTACCTTGGCACTCATTGACATCACTGGTGAGTTTCCTCACATTGGTTAACTGCATTCATTAATGGCTGGTAATACAATGATTTCTCTTCATGCTCGACCTCGACACATTTATTCGCATGACTAGAATTGTACCATTGGGTTTTGTATCGGGTGAAGACTATACATTCGTTCTCATGACTCCATCAGCAGTTGTAGAAACATGACTTCAGATCTATGAGTGTACCACAGTTCCACTTTCTGCCTTCCACATTTTCCATTATTTATCAGCAGTAGTTCAGATTCCTCCACTTCACATTACAGTAGTTCCAGCAGTTCCAGCTGCAGCATCATTTACAGTTTCATTTTTATCCTACAGCCGTGACATATTTTCCATTATTTATCAGTAGCAGTTCAGATTCCTCCACTTCACATTACAACAAAGTTACAACAGTTACAGCTACAACATCATTTACAGTTACATTTTCATCCTACAGCCATGACATATTTTCCATGATTCGGCAGCAGCAGTTCTAATTCCTTCACTGGCCATGATCCAGCAGTTACAACTGCAGTAGCAGTGACACATTCCATGATCCAGTGGCATCAGCTACATTCCTGTTGCATCGTTCATCTACTTTTTGGGTAAGTGGGGGTATGTTGTTTTCTAAACTTTAATCATGCAATTACTTACATGCTAGCAATGAATAATTTGGAAAATTCCCTCACCATTTCTTTCACAGCCCATGCTAGGTTTCATGAGGACATGCAACCACATCAGTTGGGGAGGGGGAACTATATTCAATACATACTCACTACTATCATTCCATTCTTTTCATCACCATCACCCATTTTTCATCTCATTTACCATTCACAATCATTTCTTTTTCGACAAATCCTCTATTGTACTTTGCTTCATACACATTGATATACATATTGGCATGATTCATAAATATAAATAAAAGGCTTTCTTATGCACAATGATGCTTTCTATGCACATTAATAGCTTATCATTGTAACGTCCCCAACCCTCCGACCAGCAAAGAGGACGCTACCACACTATGATTAAACCCGGGCAACTAGCCCCATGAAGTTTACATAACTAAAAACTGACAAACTAAAATGCTTTGATGCAAAACATGCAGAGATGCATAATTATTAAGCATACAGTGGAAGCAAAACCATACATTCAAGCATTCAACAAGTTCATCATAATTCATTAGACATCAAATATAATTGCAGAGATGGAATAGTCAAGATTACTTATCTTATGTAGTATTCATCCTGTAATCAGCTACGTCGTTGCAACGTTCCACTCAACCATAGGCCAATGTGCTCCTTAATCTCTCAGCAACACTGCCACCCCCGAGTGTTATAGAGATTTTCACCCCACTAGGTGAATCACACATTGTATGGCCTTTCCCTGTCCCGTTGCAGACTCTTTAGACCTAATGGACCACATTTTATCCTTTGGTGTATCATTGATCATCCCCAAAACTATATAAACTATGATATACGCGGCTTTTTCCCCGATAACCGTGTACATACGCGGGTTTGACCCCTATAGTCGCGTACATCGGGATGTGTGCATAATCCAAATCCTTTTGGAAGTTTCCTTGACTTGGATCTGACTCATTCGACTCCTGACCTTCCATATGCTTTGAGATCGCTCGGATTCGACTCTTCATTGTCCCTGGTGAAGCTATATAAGGAACCCCTTGGTACATTAAAGGGGGGAGAGATAAGAGATAATTGAGAGTACCGAAACTATAGTCCATTGTTGCCAGAACTTATGCTTGAGTCTGCATCCCTTTATCCCTTGGAGCACTGTTGTGTTCTTCCCAAGCTTGCCTTTTGTTAGTAAGCTTACTATCGGAGTGATGGAGGATTGAGGTGGTGGAGGCCCAAGTGGGGGATTCAGTTTCTCCGGTTTGCAGACATGCCGTCAGAGGTTGTCACTTGTAATCTCTGATTCATATTAATAGAAATATCTTTTCCTGTCCAGTAATGTGTATTTGAATGAATATTGTATCCATTGGAATATGTCAAATGCTTTTACATTATTGATTATATATGCTAGAATAGATCTAACACCATGAAATATAGTATGCTTGTATTTTTTACTTGTTGTTGAGGACGTGCTATAACAATTCAAGATGAAGATTGGAAAGCTCAATGGGGATCTACTTCAACCATCCAGAATAAGGTACGAAGTTCGATCCTTTAGTGTTAGATGTTTTTATTTCTATTGCATATTGGGAAAGATTGATTTCTGGAGTCTAGCTGTCTGTTGTGGTACCCCAAGCCATAGGAATTTCTCCCCGTAACAGAATTGGCGACTCCGCTGGGGATGTCTCTTGTTTTTATTTGGGGTTGGAGGCACAATGGGCTTGATATTATTGATTTGCTCTCTGTTTATGTGTCGCATGTTATAGTATGTTTTTCCATTGACACTCCCCTTTATTGGTTTGGCCTTGACCTGCTTTTTACCACTGCCTTCTCTGTATACATGGGTTTTTGGCCAACAGTCACGTGTATATGCGGGTTTTTGGCCAAAAGGCGCGTACATACGCAGCTGTTCTTTATACAGTCACGTACATCCTCCCTTTTGGTGAGTCTGATGTTGTGGGAAGTTGCTGGGTGGGTTGTGAGTGTGGTTGGGTCTTCCTTGGGTCTGAAGTTGTCTGTTGGATGCTTCTTTTGTGACCAGAAACCATTCGTGCCTATCACATGTATTACATCTACACTGGCATATAGGTTAGGTCCACTATCGTTTGCATTTTTCATGACCTTATGACCATGTCATTATTTCCTTAGGTACGAACCCACTCTATTATGTCACGGAACCCTCTTGCTGCTATAGAAGTGGCATGATATGAGTGGTAGAGCCTCACCTTACATGGGTACCCTAATTAGCACCTTATTTTCATTTGGTACCCATGCCGATGTTTCCCCCTTTAGGGTGTGGGAGTCCATTGTATAATATTGCCATGACATTTAGCAAGAGCCTCATACTCCTCTTGATCTTATGCTGGCCTTTTTCCCTCCGGACTCCCTTTGTATCAAGTTGTAGATGCATTATCATGAGCTTTTCCTGTCTTATTGAGCTCTATGCCGGCTCCCCTGACATTGTGTTTCAGCCATATAGCCCAAGCTTGTCTCATGTCTAGCCATCCATAGCCTTTATTTATATCCTTCGCAGCTTGATTCCCTTTTTATCGGGATGGGATTTTTCCCCGAGTGTCGATATCCTACACATGTATCCTTGCATTGAGCATAGGTATGTTCCACTACTTGGAACTAGTTTGTTTGCCCTAAATGACACTCGTCTCCTCCTAGTTTGTAACTATAAATCTAGTTTATTCTTTTTTCAATCTTTTCAAATAACCGAAAAAGACCAAAAAAATCAAAAAACCAAAAAGCCGGACAAAAAAAGATATTATCTTTGGCAGCTGTCGAGTCGTGTCGCCTTCGAACAGAGCACTGTATATCACATCCATTGGTTGGGTTATAGTTTGACTTAGGATCTGTACTCGTTATCTGAGTTTTATCTCCACCAATTGGTTAAGCTTCCAGTCCCTATGGACCCTCTATTGATGCCTCCTACATCATAGAGATGTCCCAGTTTGTATATCGAGTCTATGCTGCCTTCATTCAGTCACCATATGTCGTTATGCTCTTGTTCGAAGGAAGTTGAAACCTGAGTCAGCCATTCCTCAGTTATCTTGACTTTGCATGTCGGCCATTCCCGGTACAGTTACTGGTTTGTGCACCTTATGATCGATTCCTTCCACATTATACAGCTTTGCTGAGTACCTCGTGTTGGATGATGGGGGATGCCCTAATTCCCTCCTTCCAGCGGATTTCATCGCATCGACTTCAGATCATTTATTCTGGGATTGGAATCTAGAGTCATTTTGAGTGCCTTGAGACTTGCAGTCATCAGTGGCAGGTTCTCTCGCCATCGACAGTTTTGGGAATACATCAATGTCCCCTGATCGATGGATTCTCTCAAGTGTTCGACCTCAACACATTTATTCACACTTGTTAGTTTGCACTCTAGTACCTTGATTCCCATTTTCATTATTGGTGGGTGATCTCGCGTCTGTTAACGGTATACATCAATGACCGGTAATCAGACGATGGACTACTATGTTCAACCTCAACACCTCTATTCACATAGTAGGACATGTACTCGTAGCGGTGTGTGTAGAAGACTTTCTAGATTGGTGGCATCCACTCTATGCTACCTCCTTGATCGTGCCAGTGTTCATGAGATTTCAGCTCTCGTGACTTGTTCCAGTATATGTCAGACATTTCCAGCCACTATGGAGATCTTGATCTATTATATATCTTCAGCCTGTGTGGAGATCATGGTCCTTTGTATATCTTCATCATGGAGATTCTGATCTATGTATATTGTACGTGGCGATGACCACATCTATGTGTTATCATGTTTCATGCCTATTCATGGCCATTGTACTCTTATGTATCCGGGACTGCTATATGTATTCGCAGTTATATGCAGAGTTGTATTATGGTATTATGCTGATTGGGTGGCTGGTCTTCCATTTGGGTACCTTCATCACTTCACTTCTGGGATGGACTTATAATGTATTTCGGCCATCGTATAACCCCTCTGATATCATACATTAGGGGGCATCTGTTATAGAGATTTTCACCCCACTAGGTGAATCACACATTGTATGGCCTTTCCCTGTCCCGCTGCAGACTCTTTAGACCTAATGGACCACATTTTATCCTTTGGTGTATCATTGATCATCCCCAAAACTATATAAACTATGATATACGCGGATTTTTCCCCGATAACCGCGTACATACGCGGGTTTCACCCCTATAGTCGCATACATCAGGATGTGTGCATAATCCAAATCCTTTTGGAAGTTTCCTTGACTTGGATCTGACTCATTCGACTCTTGACCTTCCATATGCCTTGATATCGCTCGGATTTGACCCTTCATTGTCCCTGGTGAAGCTATATAAGGAACCCCTTGGTACATTAAAGGGGGGAGAGATAAGAGAGAATTAAGAGTATCGAAACTATAGTCCATTGTTTCCAGAACTTATGCTTGAGTCTGCATCCCTTTGTCCCTTGGAGCACTGTTGTGTTCTTCCCAAGCTTGCCTTTTGTTAGTAAGCTTGCTATCAGAGTGATGGAGGATTGAGGTGGTGGAGGCCCAAGTGGGGGATTCCATTTCTCCGGTTCGTAGACGTGCCGTCAGAGGTTGTCACTTATAATCTCTGATTCATATTAATAGAAATATCTTTTCCTGTCCAGTAATGTGTATTTGAATGAATATTGTATCCATTGGAATATGTCAAATGCTTTTACATTATTGATTATATATGCTAGAATAGATCTAACACCATGAAATATAGTATGCTTGTATTGTTTACTTGTTGTTGAGGACGTGCTATAACAATTCAAGCTGAATATTGGAAATCTCAACAGGGATCTACTTCAACCGTCCGGAATAACGTATGAAGTTCAATCCTTTAGTGTTAGATGTTTTTATTTCTATTGAATATTGGGAAAGATTGATTTCTGGAGTCTAGCTGTCTGTTGTGGTACCCCAATCCATAGGAATTTCTCTCCGTAACACCGAGCTGGGCATGGTTTCCCCAAGGAATAAGGAACAAACAGGCTTACACACAGCCAAGAATACACAATCAGCAAGCCAACATAGTTGGGTTTATCAGGCCATCAGCAAATCAGCCAAGCCAACACAGTTGGGTTTATCAGGCCATCAACAAATCAGCCAAGCCAACACAATTTGAGGACCAACCACTGCATACACGTAGCAAAACAAGCGGTTCACAGCTTGGGTGGGGAAATTTGATTCCTGAGTCGTTCTTGGCCCTATCGTGGCCAAAACAACTCAATAATAGCCACAGCAAACCAAAACAAAAAATAACCCACATCAAACCACAAATCGTGGGGAAAACAATAGCCCTGATCCCAACATTGAAACAACGGGAAATACACAGCCCGAAATAGAGGAGGTGATCAGACTCTTAGTATGGGCAGGGAAAAAAAGCATATACACAAAACACAAAATCGGTATGGAAACACACCCCCATAGCAGAAATCATGAATGGATCCTTCACACAGACATCGTGGATGGCAGAAAATGTCTCCCCAGCTTGCTACGTGAGGAAAATAATGAAGAGTCCCAGCCTGTATGTGAGGAGAATAATGAATAGTCCCATCCTGTGTGTGAGGAGAAAGGAGTGACCGTCTCTGCGTGTGGATGGAAAGAATGGAGGAATGGGAGAATGGAATTGTTTGCCTCCTTGCCCACGTGAAGTGAGAGTCCACTGGTGGAGTGTGCATGTGGGCAAGGGCTGATAGTCCTGCCACACACCACTGCCCAGCAATAACTATCCCAACTAATCAACAGAAGTTTTAATGTGGTAGTTGACTGATGAGACAAGGAAAGGTGAGTGAGTCAAAAGGGTGGGTGACAACTAAATGGGTTTAACAGCTGACACATGGCTTTTCCCCATTAGCCCAAGGTTTAATAATCCCCCCTCCTTATCCTTAGGAAACTCATGCCCTTTTCATCATGGTTGCATTGACATAGCTGGTTGGGGTTTATTTTAATTAAAATGCATATTTACATGATGCAAAAACTATAAGGTGCTGGATAGCACGATATACCATCGACAACGATTCGAATCACCGAAACATAACACAACCAAATCAATGGTGGGGATTTTTCCTTTAGCTCCACACCACAATTAATTACAATATATACATCATGTACCTTTTAATGCAAATGGGGTCAAAAACGGGGTGTTACATCCCCCCCCCCCCTTTGAATAACACTGTCCTCGGTGTTCCAATACTTAGGAATACATACACAATTTACACATCCAAAATTTTGCAGATCTATCCTACGTTCAATTATTTACTTTGAACTTTCAGGACCAAGCCCCTTGGCTTCTACAAGCTTCTCCTACTGGTTCTCAGCTTTCAGCTCATCCCCAAATCTAGGAACTTTTTGGCTGCTACCCTCTTGATGTTCTCTTGTTGGGCAGTTCCAGCGGCAATGATGTCCTCCACATCTCCAGCATTTCACTGGCTGCTTCATCTTTACCTGCACAATTTCCTTTGACTCTTCATGCCTGGAACGTTTCTTAACAGATCGCTTGGACAAATGTCCCATCATTGATCCACTTTCCTTACCTTTACGGATTGCCCCCAGAAGGATTTTTACCTCCTTTTGCAAACCAATAGAGTCTTACAAAATCCGGTGGTTCATCTCATTCTGCCTTTTCTGTATCTTGAGCATCTCTCCAAGATTCTCTTGGGTCCTGGAAATCGTTTGAAGGAGACTTCCAACCAATTCCAGCAACTTTTGGTCTGCTGCCATGATCAATGTGCACCACTGGATTTCACCTTTCTCACCTGTGAAATGCATCATTGAAATTCTGTTAGACCAAGCATAACATAGGCATTAATATCAGTCAATTAATTGCCCAATTGTCATGACAGTCCAAGTCTTATCAAAGAGACTGTCATATTTTTTTTTTCACGCCTTCCCAACAGGCACATGAGCTCATTCATGTCCATTCTTGGGTAGGGAATTAACCATTCCAGCATTTATAATTTACTTTAAGCAATTACACACATTCTATTTCCCGTCATACATGCATTCAACAATCTTTTGTTTTCACAATGCATAAATATATATGTATGTATTGGACCAATCCCTCTTGGTCATGACACTTAGTGTCTCCAGTCTGGTCTATTTCAAACTTCTAAACCATGGAGCCTCCCCACATAGTTTTCCTCGGCTACTAGGAACTTCACAGTCTCACTAGCACCTTTTTCATTACTGCTTATTCTGAGCTCTTCAGGACAGTCACATGTCCACATGCACCCCTAGGATGATTTCATAGTCTTCGCTCCCAGCGATACCTATTTTCAAGAATTGAATAAATTTACATGTTTAGTTTATTCTCATTGGTCTTTATCTCCTAAACAAGAGCTTAAACATCATAACCAAATCATATACATATGTATAGTCCTTGAGCAAGAATTTGCAAAATAATCCAATACTTATCTGTATTGTGTGTTTCCTCATTGGTCCACAAGATCCTACTTCACTTTACAAGCCTTGGGATCGCCTATGGACTTGGATGTTAGGTCAGCATGCAGGCTACTCCACAACATCAAATAATTAATGTCCATCCAGTACACCTTCACGCCGACTGGGATTGGAACTTTACCATGATCATTTCTAGGTCCAGGATCTACTATGGATCCCCAGGCACATAACAACCCAACATACACTTATATCAACAATAATACATACACTTATATCAACAATACATTTATACCAACATACACTTATATCAACAATAATGCACACTTATATCAACAATAACCCTTACTCCGCAACCCCTCACAACAACCGTTCACCCTTTTCTCTTTAGTGTGCAACACTAAATTACATCTATTTAGCCTATCAACACAAGCAATATAAGCAAACTCATCAGTGTTATTGCTCTAAAACTGTAATCATATTTCATATCATTCATTATCAAGTATTGAAACACCAAGAGTGCATCCACTCCCTAGGGCATAGTCAATATTGAAAACCCTTTCATGACCCAACATCGAGAAAGTGCTCACCCCTTCTAATGTGAGCCATGTAGGCCCTATGCATACTCAAGCATTCTATCATAATGGGAATAAAATCAAAACATGCCGTGCATATTGAATTTAACAATTAGACATGCATATTCTTAGCTAGGGTCACATAACACTTATCCATTTGCAGATACAGTATTTCTTCATTAACGAGGAATGGGGGATCCCTTCTCTGAGTTAACAGTCCCTCGGTTTTCCATCCCAATTCCTTTCACATTCCATATCCACACATGTCTTACCGAAATAATCTATACCATCTCACTCTTGTTGCTTACCAAACATGTAGTGTAGATGAGACATTTCCAAAATGTCCAATGGAGTTTCACCCGAAACCCATTCCAAGATAAGCGAAAACCTTCTCATGAATTTTGGCTCCTACTGGCCATCACACATGATCTTCCTGTAGTGTGTACCCCTGGAACATTCATCAAATAGCCAAACAGTCCATCATTATCTGATAATACAATCCAAATTTGATTGTTCCATAACCAGGCAATAACATTATTAATTAAATTCAATGAGAATTTGCAACTCTATTTACTACAGAAATTGATTTGCTTGGTAATGAGGTGATCCTCATTTGTGGGTCTCTTATAAGCAGCACCACTATGCCCATTATAATTTTAAGATTACTAGCATAACATGAATACCCACTTACAACACACCCTCCTGACACAATTCTATGCAAGCCAATAGTGATTAGCAATTGTCAACAATTTCTCAAATCTGAAATTTACAAGTTCAAATTGACAACCCCTTCTGCATACAAACTATTTTCACAGCCATGAGACTCTTCTCATGAGGCTTGGCTCTTTCACATGGTAGATTTTGTCCTTTGTCATGGTCTTACCCACATTTTCATGCCCCAAACAATCTACCTAAAATATGAACTTCAATCATCCAAACAAATTGTAAGTCTCCATGGATATAACATTTCATTGCTGTAACAGTCACTGAAGCATTTTCAGAATTATAGAATCCAAACACTTCCATCTGTTAATCACATCAATATTACCAAAACTCCTTTACTTTACGCGAATCATTATCATACTAAAATTATAAGGTATAGTCACATCATTTATGCAAATTAAATGAAATGTTTAGATACTCCTTACTTCACAGGTGTATCACTTGTACCACCTTGCCCTTCCATAGAGAATTCTGGCAGCCAATCGATCATGACTACCCTCTTCATGCACTTACTATTCTGCTTTCATAACAGCTCTTGAAAGGATTCTAGAATTATCATCAATTCATCATTTTATCCATTGGTTAGTCATAATAACACATGCACTATCTCAATGCATTCACGCAATGCATCACAACATTTTCACCCATATTTATGTATGCATATTTACAACATTTACTCAAGCTTTTCATATGCATTCATTCAATGCATAACTACAATATTTATAAAATCTCTTAACGCATATCCACTCAATGCTACCTTGTATTGATTCAGGAATACTATGCATTCAAACATACCATGGCCTAAACATGACTAGCTCATATAGAATGCCTTGCTATAATCGCAACCACCAGTCCTCACTTGTTCTGGTTATTAAGTTCATATCAACATTCGCAGGGAAGGATATATTTATATATGAATGTAGTATAATTTTTTTTAAATAACCACCTGATGTGAGACCTCTTTCCTTTACTACTCCATGCAATTGTCATAATTAAACCATTACCTGCATGGATCCTACTTATACCCTTGACATTACCAGTTTAGTCGGTATCTCACAGATGGTTGTGGAATTCACTCTCCATCTTCTTGATCATGGATTTGTTGCCTTATCCTTTTTTTTATATATAAGGTTGATGATCCCATGCGATGACATCATCAACATATTTAGCCATGCTCCTGTGTCATTAGTTTTTCCACAAATACCAACACCAATACAATATTTACCATTAGTGGTTCATTGTAAATGTATAATTCCCACTACTTTTACCAATATGTAATATCCTATGCATGCAATACATATCCTCATGCATTTTCAGCATCCCCATACCATAATTTTTATGTACACCAAGCTTATAAAATATAAATATAGTTAGCAAGATAGGGGTTAAGGAATTTTCCTTTTCAAATCCCTCATCCTTGCATGGAATTCCTCTTCCACATAATAGTTGGTTCGTCTTCATGGTCTTTGCTACTTCTAGGCATGTAATTCTCGGATTTTTCCATATTGACAGCAACATTGTTTGTCAAAAAAACCACTAGTACTTTTCTGCTTCTCATTCAAACTCTAGTGGTTCTCCACTTTTCTTTGCTAGATACACTTTCCAATGCCTATCCCCATGCTCCATTTTGACTTTGGGTGTGAAAATCACACTACTTCTAAAATGACGATTTTCACCAAATCTCTACATTTTTACACACAACTGTATTCGGGTCTGGAATGCTAACTTCAGCCACCTTTTCAAATCCCTCATCCTTGCATGGAATATCTCTTCCACATAATAGTTGGTTCATCTTCATGGTCTTTGCTACTTCTAGGCATGCAATTCTCGGATTTGTCTATATTGACAGCAACATTGTTTGTCAAAACAACCACTAGTACTTTTCTGCTCCTCATTCAAACTCTGGTGGTTCTCCACTATTCTCTGCTGGATATGCTTTCCAACGCCTATCCCCATGCTCCATTCTGAATTTGGGTGTGAAAATCACACTACTTCTAAAATGATGATTTTCACCAAATCTCTACATTTTTACACACAACTGTATTCGGGTCTGGAATGCTAACTTCAGCCACCTGTAGGAGAAAGTATAGGAAGATTCAGGAAAACTTTTCTATCAGGCGAAGTCAGTGCATACAACAAGGAACACTTAGTAACTTGTGGTTATCATTTTCGATGCACCATTTATCTTTTATGAATTCTGGGTTTGACTAATTTGCACAAAACATAGAATTTTCTTTTCACAAGAACGACTTTCTCAGGGGACGACGGGGGTTAAGGGGGATTGCCCCATTGTGGCTTCCCTACACCAATGCAGGGCAGGTCGAGGGCAACGCCCTCATTTTTTTTTGTTTGTAAATCTTTGATTTTCGCACAATCTAGCGAATAAGATTTCTTCCATTTTTCTCCTTTTCAACCCTGTAAATCCATTGAAAAATTGCTGAAAATCCCACTAAAAAACTGCTGAAATCCACTGTGAAATCCCACTTGAAAACTCAAAATTTTCCTTTGTTAAATCAGGTCTCTTCCCAACTAATATTCTGATGTATCGGGTCCTTATTTGACTAAGCTTCTGACGTATCGGGTCGCTAGTTGATTAAGCTTCCGACACTTTGGCGGTCTGATCTTCATCTTTCATGCGACGCTCATTGGCAGTCCAATCAACTAAAATTTTCCAACATTTCGGGCTGATCCTCCTCTGGCTTTCGACGTATCAGTGGACTGATCCTCTAATTTTCTCCGACATGTCGACAATCCAATCCTCTAAAGTTTTTCGACGTTTTCTGTACTTAGAAAAAATTTCGAAAATTTTTCTTCTTCCTTCCGCCGCCGCATCGGCTGCTCAATCAACTAAATTTCTCCGATGTTTCGAGTCGATCCTCCTCTATCTTTCGACGTATCGACAGTATTCAGAAGATCCCTTATGACACTTCAACTCCATCGACCCTTTTCTCCACCGATGGCATTGAAATTCCTTCCATCTAAATGTGCTGACGTTTCGGAAGTCTTCAACTGAATCCTTTCGATGATCTCAACACTTAGAAAATTTTAGAATTTTAGAATTTTCACCCACGCAGCTCAATCATGTAGTGTCTGTCTCTGCCATTGCAGCTCAAACCTGCCAACCCAGCCGATGTATCGGTGCCTTCATCATCTTTCTACCGCCGTCGTTGCGGCGCCTTCATGGTTTTCCATCCGCTTCGTCGGCTCAGACTTCCTCTATCTCTCACCATCACCGAGGTCTATATCTGAGGGTCTTCCAACTAAGTCTTCTGACCATCTGATGGTCTTGACACTTATAAAATTCCTTTCGACTGCCCCTCGTTGGGTGGACTTCTTCCTAGGCTATCCAATGCATTAGAGGATATTTCGGCTAAGTCCTCCAACATATTGGGTGGGCTTCAGCCTAAGCCGTCCAATGATTTCACACTTAGGAAAATTTCTAAAATTTTCCTGTCATCTTCTCTGATTTCTCATTTGTTCTACCGAGGAGAGGGAAACCTTCCTCTGTCACTCCATCTTTACGGGCCATTGAGGCCCATGCTGCAACATGAGCTCTGATACCAATTTGTAACGTCCCCGACCCTCCAACCAGCAAAGAGGATGCTACCACACTATGATATAACCTGGGCAACTAGCCCCATGAAGTTTACATAACTAAAAACTGACAAACTAAAATTATTTGATGCAAAACATGCAGAGATGCATAATTATTAAGCATACAGCAGAAGCAAAACCATACATTCAAGCATTCAACAAGTTCATCATAATTCATTAGACATCAAATATAATTGCAGAGATGGAATAGTCAAGATTACTTATCTTATGTAGTATTCATCCCGCAACCAGCTACGTTGCTGCAACGTTCCACCCAACCATAGGCCAATGTGCTCCTTAATCTCTCAGCAACACTGCCACCCCCGAGCTGGGCATGGTTTCCCCAAGGAATAAGGAACAGGCAGGCTTACACACAGCCAAGAATACACAATCAGCAAGCCAACACAGTTGGGTTTATCATGCCATCAGCAAATCAGCCAAGCCAACACAGTTGGGTTTTTCAAGCCATCAACAAATCAGCCAAGCCAACACAGTTCGAGGACCAACCACTGCATACATGCAACAAAACAAGCGGTTCGCAGCTTGGGCAGGGAAATCTTATTCCTAAGTCGTTCTTGGCCCTATAATGGCCAAAACAGATCAATAATAGCCACAGCAAACCAAAACAAAAAAGAACCCACATCAAACCACAAATCATGGGGAAAACAATAGCCCCAATCCCAACATTGAAACAACGGGAAATACACAGCCCGAAATAGAGGAGGTGATCAGACTCTTAGTCTAGGCAGGGAAAAAAAACATATACATAGACCACAAAATCGGTATGGAAACACACCCCCATAGCAGAAATTGTGAACGGCTCTTTCACATGGACATCATGGATGGCAGAAAATAGCTCCCCAGCTTGCTGCGTGAGGAAAATAATGAAGAATCCCAGCTTGTGTGTGAGGAGAATAATGAAGAGTCCCAGCCTATGCGTGAGGAGAAAGGAGAGACCGTCTCTGCCTGTGGATGGAAAGAATGGAGGAATGGGAGAATAGAATTGTTTGCCTCCTTGCCCACGTGAAGTGAGAGTCTGCTGGTGGAGTGTGCATGTGGGCAAGGGCTGATAGTCCTGCCACACACCACTGCCCAACAATAACTATCTCAACTAATCAACATAAGTTTTAATGTGGTAGTTGATTGATGAGACAAGGAAAGGTGAGTGAGTCAAAAGGGTGGGTGACAACTAAATGGGTTTAACAGCTGACACATGGATTTTCCCCATTGGCCCAAGGTTTAATAATCCCCCCCTCCTTATCCTTAGGAAAAGCATGCCCTTTTCATCATGGTTGCATTGATGTAGCTAGTTGGGGTTTATTTTAATTAAAATGCATATTTACATGATGCAAAAACGATAAGGTGCTAGATAGCACGATATACCATCGTCAATGATTCGAATTGCCGAAACATAACACAACCAAATCAATGGTGGGGCTTTTTCGTTTAGCTCCACACCATGATTAATTACAATATATACATCATGTACCTTTTAATGCAAATGGGGTCAAAACCGGGGTGTTACAATCATTTTTAATGAGTGTATGGTTAAATTATTATGCAGCTAGAAAACAAATGACAAAATGAATGTTGTTAACACAAGAACCAACATTCTTTGCATTCATGGTTGTCACACAAGAACCAACCATAAGGAAAATGTCAGTTGTTACTCATGCATTTCACATCATGAAATGAATGGTGTTAACAAAAGAACCAACATTATTTATATTCATAGTTGTCACACAAGAACCAACCATAAAGAAATGCCAGTTGTTACTCATGTATTTCACACCCTGGAAATATTCATTGTTAAAAGGACGTCATCAATCAAATCCAAATTTTAGATGCCAAAAGTTCTTGAGAAGATCCATACATGGTTACATAAGGACATGTAACAAGTTCAGTTGAGGAGTATGTTAGGACTCAAAAATGTCACTTTTTCATCCACTTTATCTTCCACTGTTCCTCACATTTCATCATCCCATTAACCTTTTATCATACCATTTTCATACATATTTATGGGTTTCACCTTATTATTTCCACTTTATTTATTTTTAGTATTATAAGTGAATTTATGATTAAATATTAGAAAATTAACATGTTTTTCACTAATATCTCAAAGTATGGATGAGCTTTGTAATGTGTAGGAATATGTGAAGGATTAATTCAAATAAAAGACTTCACGTATATCTCCTCCACCATTTCAAGGAGATAGTTCTGCAAAGAATATTCCAAGGAGAAGATCATGGAGATTTGGTTGAGAGACATGTGGAGAATTTGTGAGAGATATGTGGAGGATTTGAAGGGATCATATCTTGTAATAATAGGAAAGTAGTTGAGTGGTTGAGTGAATAGTGGATCTTTCATTATGAGATGGTTATTTCCTTCATGTATAAAAGAGAGTGATCTCTCTTCATTTCAATAATCTTAAATCCTAGATTATCTTCGAATATATTAGCTCTTAGATTATCTTAGAGAATAGTAGATTGTAAAAGTTAGTGTTGACTTTGTAATATGGAGAAGGGAATTCTAAGATTTTGTTCATAATATTGGTTTTGATGCTTTCATGATTTGTCATTGATTCTTGTGATGTAAATTAAGATTGCTTGATTGTTAATGTGAGTTCACATCTGTTGTCTTGTTTCTCTTCATATGTTGTCTTTCTTTTATGCAATTTACTTTCAGTCGTGTGTTTCATCTTCCAGCATTAGATTAGAAATTGTGTGTTTCACCTTAAGGGGGGTTAGATTAGATTAGTATTAGTTTCATGGGGGGTTAGATTACCTTAATTTCATTTCAATCCTGCATATACTTTGCATGTGCTTCGTAAACCTACGAACCTCAGATTGACAAATTAAATGGCTGGGAAAATACTACAATGAAATTAAAATGACACTAATTCGGCCCAACTAGAGGGAGTGAGTATGGTAGATATCAAAGTTTGAGAATCTTAACATGATGATGAAATCCAGAGGATATTTTCCTTATCCAAGAAAAGAAATAAAGGGAAGATTACTCAAGTGATGAGGAATATGATCAAGAATAATTCTATCGATGAATATGAATATCATACTCTTATCCATTTCAGCATTGGATAATAAGGGATGCATTGGTAGGACACACAGATTCAACACCAATAAATAGTTCTATGTTATCTATGGTGTAGAAGACTTGGCAGTATTTCTGATCATGAGAAATATGGGAACATGTTCTCAGAATCAGACGATGAAGTTAAACACATTGAAAGAGACTCTAGTAATTCAAGAAGGAAGAGATTAAGATGGAGTCTACCAAACAAACAAATATAAGTATTTGAATTGGTGTTTCTTATAGTTGTTCAATTGTGCACATATATATGTTTCTAGATTCAGGAAATGTATTATGCATATTAGAATATTTGTAGTTTACTACTAATATGAAGGTGATGGGTAAGTGGCTTATGTTTCTAATTATCTAGAATGAAACCTTCTTGCTCACATAATGTCTTGCCATGATGGAAAGCATCTAGAAAGTTACCATATGTATAAGGGATATAGATTATTATTACATTGGCAGAAATAGTTGCATGATTATATGACGTTTACCTTTATGCATAATAATTTGTCATTATATTATATGAAATGTTTCTAATCATACAACTGTATTTGAATTGTAGGAAGGATTGTTTGCATTCACCTACAAGAGAAGAATGATGCAGTTGCAGATGTACAAAAGAAGAATGATTCAAGTTGTAGATGAACAATAGAAGAATGATGCAGTTGTAGATGCACAAAAGAAGAATGATGCAAGTTGTGGTTGTATGATGCAGTTGCAGACGTACAAGAGAAGAATGATAAAGAATAAATTGCAGAAGGGAGTTGTAAAACTCAATTATCTTCCTACAAAGGAACATGTGGTAGATGTGTTGGCTAAGAATTTGTCTTGTGTAAAGTTTGAATACTTTTGAGACAAACTTGGTGTAGTCCAAAAGGACCTCCCTCAAAAGAGGGAGTGAAAAATATAGTAGAAGGATGCAGTGGTGGTAGCTCAGCCTAGAGTAGGTTAAGTTTGGATAGGCTTGTTGAACCGAAAGGGTTAGTAAGTTAGACGAGGTATGTTGATCCTAGGGGTATTAGTATGTCTGTCTAGGCCTGTTTATCCCAAGAGGGTTAGTAACAGTGTATTTTTTATGGATTCTAATATTATACTTAAGTATATTATTCTAGGCGATTGTTTTGGATTGAAAAAAACATGTTTATAGATAGGTAGGTGAATATTAAATAAGAAACATAAAATTAACATTGAAATGTGTACATTTTGACAAATGTTATGATAAAAATTATTTTATGTAAATATATGTGATATTAGACACTAAAAATGACTAAATAGCGAATTTATTTTTGAAAAAAACCCCAAAAATAGTCAATTGGAGAAATTTCATCCCTAAAAATTACCCTGGTTAGTAAACCAAAACAAGGATTTTTGGTCCCCAGAAAGATCCATCTATATGATTAGGCTTGTTGAATCGAAAGAGTTAGTAAGTTAGACAAAATGACCATATGGATCTACCAGAGAACTCACCAAGATTCTGCTTCAAGATGGTCAGATGGAAAGAAGTGGTTTCAGAACATTTAGCTAGGTTTGTTGAACCACAAAGGTTAGTAAGCCATACAAGGATTGTTTGGTCCCTAGGGAGATCAATATATCTGACTAGGCTTGTTGTCCCAAAAGGGTTAGTACTAGGCTTGTTGTCCCAAAAGGGTTAGTAAGTCAGACAAGATGTTGTTGTAGTGGGTTTAGTATTTTCATAATGATGTTGTTAAGATGATTGTTGAGATAGTTCTGGTATTCCTATACTGATATGGCAGGCTCAATATTTTTATACTTACGTTGTTGAGATGATTGTTGAGATAGTTTCAATATTCCTATACTGATAGAGCAAGTTTTGTATTTTCATACTGATGTTGATGTGGCAAGTTTGGTATTTTCATACTGATATTGATGTGGAAAGTTCAATATTTTTTATACTGATGTTGATGTGGCAAGTTCAGTATTTTCATACTGATATTTATGTGGCAAGTTCAGTATTTTCATACTGATGTTGATGTGGCATGTTAATTATTTTAATATTGATGTTGATGTGGTAAGTTTAGTATTTTCATACTTATGTCGATGTGGCAAGTTCAGTATTTTCATTTTGAAAAAATGGCAGGTTCAATATTTCTATATTGATGTTGATAAGACTGGTATTTATATATTGATGATGATGAGGTAGTTTTAGTATTTCTATACTGATACTGATGATGGTGTTGGTTTAGTATTTGAATGTTGATGTTGATGATGTAGTTGTGGTCCCAACACAGTTGTGTTGATGATGATGATGATGATGTTCCAACATCTCTATGTTGATAATGCAGATGATGATATAGCATTTATTGATGATGTTGCTTTAGCACTAACATGCTAATGTTGTTGTTGTTGTTTCAGTATTTACATACTGATGATGATGTTTCATCATCAGTATGTAAATACTGAAACATCAAGATGATTCACTATACACATATTGAGGTTGTAGAAGATGGTCCAATACACATAGAAGGTGATTCAGTATCCACATATTGATGTTGCAGAAGATGACACAGTACTCATAGAAGATGATTCAATATTTACATATTGAGGTTGCAGAATATGATCCAGTATTCTCATACTGGTATTGATGATGAATATGCATGATGTTGTTCCAAAACTTAGCATGACATATAGAGATTCACCAGTTAGTTGTACAGTTGTGATGATGGTTGTTGTTGATGTAGAATGCCTTCCTAGTTAAGAGGGAGTGTTAAAGTATTGTAACTTTAGAAGATATTCTATTGTACTTTTGTTGTATTCTCCTTCGCAGATGTTATTCCTCCATTCGGAGATGTCCTTGATGTAATTGGTCATGTAAAAGTCACGAGGTAAACCCTCCATTGTAAGTCGAGGAATACTACCCACAAAAGTAACATTAGAGGAAATTTCACCTCAAAATGGGCCTCCTAAAAAAAATTAATAAAATAATAGTTAAAATAATAAAATAATATTTATTAATTTTGGAGGAAGAAAAGAAAAAAAACTATTTTTTTGTTTGTATTTTCGACATATCTCCCCGTGGTTTTACTAAAATTTTGATTGGGAGAGCTCATTGGATGCGGACTTAAATTCCACATCCAATGAGTACCCACTTGGCATACTTTTGATGGACCTTGCTACCCCAAAAACAAGAAATACCTGAAAAAAATGTGATGATGATGTCATCATCACGTTTTTTCAGGTATTTCTTGTTTTTCGGGTAGCGAGGTCCATCAAAAGTATGTCGAGTGGGTACTTGTTGGATGTGGAATTTAATTTCACATCCAACGAGCTCTCCCGATCGAAATTTGAGTAAAAAAACAGGGAGATATGTCGAAAATACAAACAAAAAAGTAGTTTTTTTTATGATACCTATCCCCAAATTTATATTAAAAAAGTGTTTAAGACCTATACGGTATTTCAAATTTAAAGCAATTTCATTGACTAACACATGATGGCATGGAATTTGAGTTAAAGTTAAAAGGCCCATTTTGAGTTGAAATTTCCTCTAATGTATATAAAATGTATTTTGATTCTCCCTAGGTAGGTGGGCCCTAATTATAGAACCTAGTCGACCTAGTTAGTTATTTGAGTCACTCACCTAATGAATATAAATAGGTGAGGCACCTCTCTCATTCTTACACACCTTACACTCAAGTGTTGCACAAGAGAGAGAGAGAGAGAGAGAGAGAGTAATGTGGAAGAGGAGAAACTATTCTTGTTCTTGGGTTTTTACACTGTACTTGGTTGAATTCTATATAGAGGAATTTTTGATGGGTTTTCTCCCCCATTAGGGGTTCCCAGGATAAATATCTGTTTTATTTTGTGTTGTTGTACTGGTATTTATTTCAGTGATCCTTCGCTTATTGTTATGATTTTATTATGCTAAATGTTTTAGATATTGTATAACCATTAACAAATCTAGCAGTTTCATCATGACCAATGAATGGTTCTGGCTTGTTGTGACAGTGGTCTTACACTTTTTGTGCTAATTCAACACTCTATATTTGAACATGGTCTCTAGTTGCATGATATTGGAAGCCTAATCCATCATATTCTCCATTTACCATATCACCTCATAGGTGAAAAAAATTTTCTCTGCATGATTTTTTCCTGTCCCATGAAAGGAAGGTAATATATGGATGGAATTCGATGTTGTCTCCATACTTCTAGGTGTAGGCACACTACTTCTTGTATTTGAAACTGGTGTATTATTACTACTTCTTAGACTCTGGGTAACCAGGGAACTTTGTTGGGTAGAACTAGATTATATTGCTCTAAATTCTACTTCATGACTTACTTCTATGGAAAATTCAAATACTAACTGGTCTTCTTGATTAGAAAAAGGGAACTGGGGAGTAGGGATAAAGCAGGGGTCATACCTTGGCACATGTTTTATGTTACTACTATGTCCAAGGGAGCACACGTCTTGCTACGTGGTCTCCTTTATAATTATGCATATTCCTTTTTTATCTTGCACTTCATCCTCTTGCACATATTCTTGATTCTTTTTTTCATTTAGCCTCAGGGGGATGCTATCACTATTCTCATCAAATCTCGCACTTTCTTCCATTATGTTCATCTTGGGAGGTATCTCATCTAATGAGAACTCTTCTTTCCCAAACTCTATGCACCCTTCTGGAACAGAAGAATCTTCTGCACACTCTCATTGTGCAGTCCAATATCTATCATTCTTCTTTTCTCTATGATATTCTTTATCTTATCCAATTGAATTCTTTTCTTGTTTCTTTCTTTTGATTTCTTAACTTATTTAATACCTTCTCATGTATGTCTTCTCCCTTGATATTTGTTTTCCTTCTGGATCCATGATTGTGCCAATCTATTCTCCTAATTCTTCATACCTCACCCCAACAGTGCAAGACTTACGCTTCCATACTATCATGGTTCATTGTCAATAGATTCTTATCATCAAACAACATACTCAACCACAAAGGTATCTGCTCCAAGAACCTCTTTCTTGGTCTTGCTTCAAATTTTCTTTTGTGCAGCTATAAGATTCAATGGATCCTATAGAAAATTCTATAATATACCCTTCTGTCACCCAAAAGAACCTGAAATCAATAGCTCTAGGCTATGTATTATCAATATTTTACAGCTCTTCTATATTCTCTTCATTCCATACAGTGGGTATAGGTGTGAACCAAGTGGAATTTATCTTAGATTGCCTCTTAACACATTCCCAAATCAAAATAGGAAGCTCGCAAAAGAGATTTTGATGCATATTTGAGTAATTATATCATTATTTATAGATTTGAGGAAAAATAATGAGTCGTTTAGTCTCTTATTGCGCAAATTCATCCTCCTCCTTTCTCTCTATCCATTCTTCATTCTCATCTTTCAAAGGCTTCCACATCATAGTTTCAACCCCCTACACAATTCATGTTAGGTCCCGACAAGGGAACCATTGTTGGTCATAGTTTGTCAAACCTAAGGTTCAATTTATACGACCAACAAAGAACCCCATAGGCACTATCATTTTCAATACTCTAGGAATAGAGTAATTTCTCACCCAATATGTGCATAGGAACTTACATAGAAATCTAAATTAGGTCTGTGCAGGGAGGGATTGTTTCTTCTCACCCAACATAGTATCAATTTTTCCTTAAACATTCCTCGTATTATTCCATATAGAAGTATTTAACAACCAATTGAGAAACAATCCATAAACGATCATTCACACACACACACATTGTGAAGAATATAGATGGAAACAAAAAATCCATTCTATTACTTTGGAAAAAATTGGGTATCACCATACAATTTTAAAAATTTCAACTCAACAGTTTAATGCTTCATTAACTCTTACATGTCATATAAATATACCGACATCAAACTTCTTAAGAAAATAATAACATACAACTATAGATTCTAATAGAAAAAACTATGGATTCTAACCCCAACTCTTTACAATATAATCCTTAAATAGGATGAAGTATACAAAACTTCAAACTATTTGTTGGCATGCATCTCTAATTGAACTCTATGCATAGTGTAACTACTTTCTCTTAGCACACAACTACATTGTAACTGTCTACCTTAGCATGCAATTTATTGATCAAAACTTGGGCACCAAAAAATATCAAACACAGAAGAATGAAGGGTGTTAGTCATATTTGAGAATGCACCTATTTACAAATAGCCCAATAATTTGCAAGTGAACTTACAAAAAAAATAGAGTTTGTAAGTTACAAATAATCTAAAACTGAGTTAATTCTTCAAAACAAATTATTGACCTTTATACACACAAATAGGCCTTTGGACTTAAATAAATCTCCTCTGTTGATTCTCCATTTTGGTGCCAAGGACACAAATTCAATGAATGTGAATAATGCAACGAGTCCACTAAAAAGCACAATCTTTTGTACTCTAGTCTCAGAAAATATCCCCATGATTCATGTGAACTGGTACACAAACCTTCTTTACACAATAAATACACATATCTCTTCACATAGAGTTTCCAAAGTGGATCTCGATATTTCCAACACAAAAATTCAATAATCAATGTGCCAACGTATAAATAGTTACATCGATGCAACATTAGAAAAAGGCCTCACACAGATGGAGATGAATACTCATAAATTTTAATCACCCAACAAATGAATTACATGCCCAACAAAGGAATTACACAAGGTCCATGTAGAACATCTCTTTAATGTGTAGAGACAATCTCCTTATTCAATATTTTTTAGAAGTCTCATCCAACCACACCCCAAGACATGAAAACAATTGGTTGCCATGAATGTTCTTCCCACTTCTTGATCTAAAGTAGTGGGATATTCTTAGAGGGTGGACAAGAATGTGAGCATAAACTGCAAATACTACTCATTGCACCCAAGCTTTGAAGTGGTCACTGGAATATTGTATTGTGTTTAATGTGTGGCTGGAGATAATATTTAACATAATGACCCTTGTATTTTCAAGAATCCATTCCAACAAACATGAACTATAGAAACAAATAATTTTGATATTTGTCACCTTGAAACTTCAATTTAGGAAACGATTCCATAAAAACATGTGGCCTCCTCTCTTCAAATTTATGGATGTTCTAATATGGCAACACATCCTTTGCATACAATAGATACAAATCCTTTCTGCTTCTACTTTTACTGTAGAATACACCTTTTGCACACACGGTCCTTTGCAAACTTCAACTCTCACGTGGAGGGTCCGTTAGAGTGCCACTATTGGAGGATTGAAAATATACACGAATAACCAGCCTCAATTTATGCAAAAGATAAAAAAAACGTCTCTATATCTTTGAAATAATTTTTTAGCATCTCTACATACAAACTATCTAAAAAATGATGCCTCCTTTTTCAACCCCAAGAGCGTCGCCCTTTAACTGACAGCATATTTCATGCCCGATGGCCTAGTTGATGCTTGGTATATAAATTCCTGTAATCTTTGTGAAAAAAATACAGTGGCTAAAACCTCTTGGTGGACACAATTTGAATTGAACCATAGATAATTGCATAAAAGATAAATACTTATTTTCAGCTTCTCCTCACACATTCACGGTCTCCTCTTTTACGAGTGCATGGGCCATGCATTATGTTTTGGAAACATTAGTATAGAAACCAATGATAGAAATATCCACACATCAGGATTCTCCATGTTGTTTATCATTATTTCCACTAGAAATATGTATTTCTAACACCAACTTACCCTCACAAAATCATAGGTTATTATCCGTTGTGAGAGGGAGGCATTAAAGCATCGGATAGGTAGTCTATTTTTAGTAGTCAATCGATTCCCTGATGCATTGTGAAGAAAAACTAGATACTTTAATAGGATTTGTTTATGAAGGAGCTAAAGCAACAGGGATTGATGATGATAATCAACTTGACTAGAGGGCATGTTCAATCGCTTCGGTAGTACAAAATGGGTTATAAGTGACTAAAAATCAAGATAAATGACTAAAATTGGTCACATGAACGTTGGTGACAAATTAGCAGTCACTTATCACCCAACCAAATTGGTCATTTATTGATTTTTCATAAATTGTTTAAATTGATTCATGTGTTGGTCATTGTATTTAGTCATTTATCCGGTTATTAATTGTCCCTATTTCGTCATTAATTGTCTCTATTTGGTCATTAATTATCGTTATTTGGTAGTACATTTAGTATTTAGTCATTGATTGTTGTTAATTAGCCATTTATTTAGTTAACGATCATTGTTAACTGATCATTTATTTAGTCATTGATTGTTGTTAACTGGTCATTTATTTAGTCATTGATTATTATTAATTGATCCTTTAATTAGTCATTGATTTATGTAGATAGGACATATAGGAATTGAACCACCAACCCCTACCTATAAGGCATGTTCTCTTCCATTGAGCTAGCATTCTTAAATTGAGAACCAAATTTCACACTTAAAATATATCATTACCATCATCATTGCCATAAAATATGCATTGATTGGATAGTGAAAAATACATTGCTCCTTATTGGAAAAAAATCGACATCTAAGCATAGTAAGGATGTAAAGGAAACAAATGCAATTATTTAACATGAAAAACATATGAGTTTAGGATATATTGCATGCAATATCTTCATACTTATGTTGTGCAAAACACCTAGCACACAGTAATGTCTCTAAGTGGATGTCTTGTGTATGTAATAGTAAGGGATGGTATGCATGGTATTGGGCCACTCTTTGCTTGTTCCTCCAACAAATGTTGTAAATGATGAAACTATAAATTTTGATGTTTTTGAGAATGAAAAATGAAGTATAATGAACTCGTTTATATAAAATGAATAGATGAGTTTTCCCCAGCAAAACCCTTATATTCAAACAAAAGATGAAATGTTTGTAGTTAACATACACTATGGAGAAATTCCTTTTAGGAAATATATGTGATCGTAAACTGGTTTTGACTGCAATCAACATCATTAAACTTATAATATTAATATTAATATATTAATTGTACAATCTAGATATGATAACTATATAATATATTAATATATTAATGATATAATAACTATATCATATAAATAGTATATTACTATATTAACATTAATATTACATATATATGTATGTGTATATGTATATGTATGTATGTATGTTTGTATAGATGTGTGTGTGTGTGTGTGTGTGTGTGTGTGTGTGTGTGTCAATGATTTGATGGTCAAATAGAATCAAAACCGTTGTTTATATCAATCCAATAGTTCTTATCAAATCCAGTGATTACCACTTTGGTGTAGACTTGCAAATATAGGGGTTTTCTGTAGTGTCCCTAGAAAATATTAGCTAAATTTTTGTTTGTAACTATTTAAGTGGTATGATTCAGTACTTTTTCAACAATTTGGTTAAGGACTATTTTACTACTCTAGGTTGTGTTCCTAATCCATATTGGGTTTTTAACATGGTATTATTGTGATTTGGGTTAGGTATTTATATCAAATAATTCACAAGCATACTACTATAGAATGTTGCGAGATGAAATATGAATGTGGAAGTGCATTGTTTGTACTAGTTTGAGTGTATCTATTATAATCCACTTAATGTCAATGGTCACTCCTATTTATTTTAGATTACACTGGTTCTCAAATTCTAATTATCATATTTCAGTGTGGTGACATTCAATAGTTATTTTATCATAAACATTAGAAAAATTCATACCATTAATGAAGAGGAAACACATATGAGCTACTCTATTATAACACAATACATAAATGAGGTGTACACCAGTGATTTACAATCAAAGTACTCAATTAAAATGCATTTTAAATATGACCTATAACTTTTTTAAGATAAAGAGTTTCTCCATTTGTTGGTGTGTATGATTGTGGACCACGTTGGAGTTGGTACTCTTACTTTCACCCAAGAAAATGATCAATGCAATGTACAACATTCATTTTGCAAACTTCACTGGTGTAAATATCAACTCTGAAAGAAGATGAATGTGATGTTCTCAGGATGTTTGCCTTCATAATATAACTCCTACAGGAAATGGGTTTTTCCTTTCTCTTCTATAGGACCACAACAATTATGTGTCCCCCACAAGAAGGTTCCATTTAGTTAGAAAAAATATGGAAATTATGGATAAAGGACTCCTTCCCCAACTGGTGACATCAACCTTTCCCTTCAAATTATGAGTGAGCCCTCCTAGATAAGGGTATTATATGCCTTTTCAACTCTACTAAATGGTACAACCATTTTTCACCTTTAATTGGATATGTACTATTACTACCCTTTGTAAAATTCTAGCCACGACAGGATCTACTATCCAAAGGAATCCTCACAATACGAGAATTTGACAAAATATGCTAAAACAGTATGAAAGAGGCAAAATAACACATAGAAATGGTGCCAATAAGTGAGTTTTCTAGTACAGTCCAATACATAAACATGTTTGGATCTCAAATATATTACAATAGGATAAAAAATTTATCCTTTGGAGGTGCATTGGTGGCATATAAGTGGAAGGATTACATGAACCTCAAACTCCCCTAGGTTGACCAATAGGCTCCCAACTCACCTCAAATAGTTATGAATGGAACATGTGAATATTGGGATGGTGTGGTTGGTCAATAATGATGGTGTCACATGATTGGTGGAGAGAATGGTGTCATGGAGTGGATCTAGGAAGTCCAAAAGGGACCAAAAAGGAATTAAATGGCCAAATATAATGTGTGGGCACCCTTTGTTAAACCCGTATCCAGGATTTAAGGGATGGAGTGCCCCAATGGACCAAAAGGAAATTAATTAGGGAAAATTGCCTCCCATTTTGACCAAAAGGAGGGCAATGGGAGAAATTAATGGTCCAAAACCTCAATAACCTTAGAAAAACATCATTATCCTTGTTCAAACCAAGTAATCTAGTCCAAAATTGGAAGAGACTATGGTCCTAGGTGAAATAATGTTCTAACACCCCCCCCTTAAGCCTGAATTAGTGTATCCAAAAATAAAAATGAGTCCTTGGAAAAAATGGCTCAAGTCACCTCTTACATTTTATTTGCAAATTTCATTAGTCCATATAATAAAGGTAAGAAGGAAAATCACATGGGAAAAAAACCTCCCCTCTAAAATGGAAATTGAGAAAAATATGAATTAAATATCAGTCTTCACCATTTTTCACCCACCCCAAGGAGTGATCTAAGATAGGTTAAATACTTTTGAGAAAAAATATTGGTGAATATGTCAATTATCTGCTCAGCTAATGGGAAATACTGCAAAGATATCACTCGGTCATGCACCAAATTCCTAATGTAATGCATGTGTAGCTCGATGTGATTGGTCCTCTGTCTCACTACTGGATTTGTAGAAATATTGATTTCACTTTTATTATCACACCAAATGATAGTGTGTGAATCAAATGCAAAACCACTTTCTTCAAGAATGCCTTGCAACCACACACATTGTGTAGCTACATTCATTGCTCCTGTGTACTCTACCTCAGTTGATGATAAGGAAATAATGTGTTTTTTCTTACTTGAACAGGAAATAGGACCATGTGCAAGCATGAATACAGAACATGAAGTGTACTTCCTGTTAGTGGAATCTCCAGCCCAATCTGAATCAGTAAATCCATCAACTTCTAGTGGATAAATAGCTGCATAATGTATCCTGAAGTGCTTGGTACCTTGCACATAATGCCAGATCCTTTTGGAATCCTTCCAATGGATCTCATGAGTATCTTGCATATACCTTGAAACAACACCTAATGCATAAGATAAATCAGATCGATAGTGTGTAAGATACAACAAGCTCTCAGCTAGTTTCATATACAACAAGTAGTCCACCAATGGAGATTAACCAAATCACCAAGTTTTACTCCTGAAAGGTATAAAATTGAGCACATAGATTTATGGACCAACACACAACTCACAAGATAGATCATACAATTTACTCAGTAATTGAAGAATGAAACAATGCAAAAACGGCTTGCAACCGTGAATTCTTTCATTAATCAAAAGTAATTAGATAATAATTACAATGAAGTACAATGGCTAAATAGCCTCATGCAATTTGAATCCATGTGAGGAAATTGGAATTGGTTTGACTCTAATTGACTGAATGGTTAGTTGACCTTTTCTAAATCATTATCGAAGTTCATTGTAGTTAAACAACCCAACTGAAGTGTCTATTCAGTGTTAATTATCAGTTAACTAGTTTAACTGACTGAGGTAGGTGAGTAATTGCACCTCACTTGCATGCCTCCATGCAATCCTAGTGCTAATAGAGTAGAACTAGATGTAACAGACTAGAAATGAATGTAATAGACTCCTAACTGAGCTTGACTAGTCACCAACTCAACTCAACTGATGGAGGTTGGTATCGACACTCCTAGTGGCTCCTAATTTGTAGGGTTGATCTAGGAGTCTCCTAAAATAATGCATGCAAGTGCAATCGATGGAATTTGGCCTCATTTAGTGTTCCCCACACTTTAGTAACTAGAGCATGTGCCCCAATTTTTCCAAGTGGACCCAATGGTGCTAGTGACTAAAAATAGAGTAAAAGGACTCCCGATTTAGACATGACTCCTGATTTAGACATAAATGACCAAATTGGACAAGGGAGGATTATAATCCTAACACCCCCCCTAAATTCTAACTTGGAAAATTTGTGGACCCTGGTAACTAAGACCATAGGTCACCCATTACAACAAGTAAACTAATTGCTCAACACAAGGAGCTGGGGAAAAAACCACATTGGAAAAAATCCCCCCCTCTAACTAAGCAAATAAAATCAAGATTCAAGTTTGAAAAAATTTAAAATATGTTTCTCCAACCTTTGTGATGTAATGAAGCAACATGCATGATGTTCTGTGCATAGGTATCATGTGGCTTGGCATGTAGACTTCTCCTTATTCTCCCAAAATGATGGTCGAAGGAAGGGGGAATGTAACGTTTGCCTCTTTCTGGATGAATATGTGTATGATCCACTCTATTCTTTTGAATGTAGTGTGATTGGTCAACCCTTTCCATGTAGCATCTCATAGGGGATTTGTTTCATATCTCTGAAGGAGGTGAGATTGCATGACATAGCACAAGGGTTTTTGTTTTTTGAGTGTCAGATGGATTTCCAGTCATCTTCCTAGCTTCCTGCTTGGAAGTAGGGACTAGATCTGGATCTAAATCACCTTGAATCTCAATCTCATAAACTGATACAGTTGGTTCTGCAATACATGTGGAAACTGCAAAAGAAGTAGATGGAATGTTTTTACCTTCCCTTGCAAGTGTCTTCTGAGAGTGCACTGGTTTTGAAAATAGAATGAAGTGTGAGAACTCATATGCCTTGGAGGATTGATTTGCAGCACCCTTCGCTATGATGTTCCCAGTAGAGATATATGTGATCTCCATTGAGTTAGGACCAAATTTCACTCGCTTTGGAGAGCCAGTATGAGTCATCTGTTAAATAGATAATAGATTTGCAGCTAAGGAGGGGACATAAATCACATCTTTGAACTTTCCATGCTCAATATTGATAGATCCCTTCCCTTTGGCTCGAATTTGACTTTTATTACCCATCTGAATAATAGGACCATTAAAATACTACAAGGAAGAGAATGATTCTCTGGATGCAACCATATTATTAGAAGCTCCAGAATCAATGAGGAAGGCATGTGTTGTTGAACAACTACCCTTCAATGCATGGCATGTCTCTTCATATTCTTGAGTTTATTCTCTATGGTCAGCCTTCCTTGCACTAGTAGGTACAGTAATGTTATGTTTCTTCAGAAGAAGGGCCATCTCATCAATTGTTCTTCTCATACAAGAGCTTTCTAGATGAAAGCCCATTTCCATAGTAAGAACAAAGGGTATTTCCTTTTCCATTCTTCTTGCTTCTCTTTGAACCTGAAGGCTCATTTGACTACTCTTTCTCCATAGGAGACTCATCCTTTTGCTTCCCATTATCATTCGCTACCTTAGGTCCTCCTACAACCAGTGCTTGATCTCTAGAACATTGAATGATCCCCATTTGGATCAGCTTGTCATGCTCCTGAGTGAGAGATTCAATGAAGGAGTTAAGAGTAGGCATCTTCCAATTTGGAGTAGTGAGCTTCACTAAATGAAATGTTGATACAAAGACTAAGTAGTATGCACCAAGTTTTGAGAGAATGGAAAGGATGACTTGATCATCCTCCTTCTCAACCTTGCACAACTTCAACTATAACACTAGATGCTTGAATTTGGTGAATAAGTCATTTAGTGTTTCGAAATTGGCTGGATGAAGAGAAATGAGCTCATTCTCTAGCCGATAGATATTCAGGTCATCCTACTTGTCAAATAAGGAAGAAAGCTTATCTCAAACCTACTTGGAAGTCTTAAATCCATTGATGTGGAAGAGAATATCTTGAGAGATTTAGAGGCACATGGATCCATATGCTTCATTAAGCCTATTCCAGTACTTTTATTTGTCAACATAATGAATTGGCTCTGCCTCTGTCTCCATTGTGAGTCTGAAGAGTCTTTTGGAGCATAGATGCATCTCCATGTCCTCCTTCCACTTGTGGTAGTTGAAAGGAGTGAGAAGCTCAATTGGAGGGGCCATTTGGAATGCAATGAAGGAGACTGAGCTTCTATAGAGAATGTAGTGAAGGAGACTGAGCTGGTTGTAGGAAATGTAGTGAAGAATATTGATAAACCTGTAAATCACACAATCAAATAGACAAAATAAGGTTGACGGTCTACATTTTTGGAATTTTCATCACACCCAGCATAGTTGATCAAGAAAGCTTGATCAACAATTCCTTTACTTGGGATATTAAGTGGTAAATTATCTGATTCTGGTGCAGTACCAGAAGGAGTAATTTTGATCCATTTTTTTTATTGATCCAAGTATGAATCTATAGTAGGAGAAGTGCCTTGTCTTGTTGAGGCTCTAAAACCATATAAAATTGAGCACAGATCTGTGTACCAACACACAGCTCACAAGATAGATCATAGAATTTACTCAGCAATTGAAGAATGAAACAGTGCAAAAATGTCTTTCAACTGTGAATGCTTTCATTAATCAAAAGTAATTAGATAATAATTACAATGAAGTAAAATGGCTAAATAGCCTCATGCAATTCGAATCCATGTGAGGAAATTGGAATTGGTTTGACTCTACTTGACTGAATGGTTAACTGACCTTTTCTAAATCATTATCACAGTTCATCAGAGTTCAACAACCCAAATCAAGTGTTTATTCAGTGTTAATTATTAGTTAACTAGTCTAAATCACTAACATAGGTGAGTAAATGCACCTCACCTGCATGTAGCCATGCAATCCTAGCACTAACTGAGTAGAACTAAATGTAATTGACTCCTAACTGAGCTTGACTAGTCACCAACTCAACTCAACTAATGGAGGTTGGTATCGACACTCCCAGTGGCTCCTAATTTGTAGGGATTGATCTTGGAGGCTCCTAAACTGATGCATGAAAGTGAAATCAGTGGAAGTTGGACTCAATTAGTGTTCCCCACACTTTATTAACTAGAACATGTGCTCCAATTAGGCCAAGTGGACCTAATGGTGCTAGTGACTAAAAATAGACTAAAAGGACTCCCAATTTAGACATGACTCCTGATTTAGACATAAATGACCAAATTGGACAAGGGAGGATTATAATCCTAACACCGCCCTTGAATGCTAACTTGGAAAATTTGTGGGCCCTGGTAATGAAGACCATAGGTCACCCATTACAATAAGTAAATTAACTACTCAACACAAGGAGCTAGGGAAAAAACCACATGGGAAAAAAGCCGCCCCTCTAACTAAGCAGATAGAATCAGGATTCAAGTTTGAAAAACTTTAAAATATGTTGCTGCAACCTTTGTGATGTAGCAAAGTAGCATGCATGATGTTCTGTGCAGAGGTGTCATGGAGCCTGGCATGTATACTTCTCCATCTTCTCCCAAAATGATGATGGAAGGAAGGAGGAATGTAACCTTTGCCTCTTTGTGGATGAATAAGTGTATGCTCCACTGTATTCTTCTGAATGCAGTGTGACTGATCAGCCCTTGACATGTAGAATCTCAAAGAAGGGCAGTATGAGTCATCTGGTAAACAGATAACAGATTTGCAGCTAAGAAGGGCATATAAAGCACATCTTTGAAATTTCCATGCTCAAGCTTGATAGACCCCTTCCCTTTGGCTCAAATTTGACTTTTATTACCCATCTGAATACTAGTACCATCAAAAGACTACAAGGAAGATAATGATTCTATGGATGCAACCATATGATTAGAAGATCTAGAATCAATGAGGAAGGCATGTGCTGTTGAAAATCTATCCTTCAGTGCATGGGATGTCTCCTCATGTTCTTCAGTTTCTTCTCTATGGTCAGCCTTCATTGCGCTAATAGGTATAGTAATGTTATGTTTCTTTAGAAGAAGAGCCATCTCATCAATTGTTCTTCTCATATAGAATATTTCTAGATGAAATCCCCTTCCACAGTAAGAACAAAGGGTCTTTCATTTTCCATTCTTCTTGCTTCTCTTCAAACCTAAAGTCTCATTTGACTTATCTTTCTCCACAAGAGACTCATCCTTTTGCTTCCCTTTATCATTCACTACCTTAGGTCCTCCTGCAACCAGTTATTGATCTCTGGAAGATCGAAAGATCCCCATTTGGATCAACTTTTCATGCTCCTAGGTGAGATATTCAATGGAGTTAAGAGTAGGAATCTTCCAATTTGGAGTAGTGAGCTTCACTGAATGAAATTTTGAGTAGTCTACACCAAGTTTTGAGAGAATGGAAAGAATGAGTTGATCATCCTCCTTATCAACCTTGCACTGCTTCAACTGGAACACTAGATGCTTGAATTTGGTGAAGAAGTCATTTAGTGTTTCGAAATTGGCTGGATGAAGAGAAATCAACTCATTCTCTAGTTGATAGATCCTCGGGTCATCCTTCTTGTCAAATAAGGAATAAATATTATCCCAAACCTACTTGTAAGTCTTCAATCCATTGATGTGGAAGAGAAGATATCGAGAGATTGAGAGGCACAAGCATCCATATGCTTCATCAATCCTATTCTAGTACTTTTCTTTTTCAAAATAATGAATTGGCTCTGCCTCTATCTCCATTGTGAGTCTGAAGAGACTTTTGGAATGTAGCTACATCTCTAGGTCCTCCTTCCATTGGTGGTAGTTGAAAGGAGTGAGAAGCTCCATTGGAGGGGCCATTTGGAATGCAATGAAGGATACTGAGCTTTTGTAGTGAATGTAGTGAAGGAGACTGAGTTGCTTGTAGTGAATGTAGTGAAGAAGACTGATAAACCTATAAATCACACAATAAAACAGACAAAATAAGGTCAACAGTCTACAATTTTGGAATTTTCATCATACCCAGCATAGTTGATCAAGTAAGCTTGATCAACAATTGCTTTACTTGGGACATTAAGTGTTAAATTATCCACTTCTAGTGCAGTATTGGAAGGAGCAATTTTTCTCAAATTTTTTTTTGATCCAAGTATGAATCTATAGTAGGTGAAATTCCTTGTCCTACCAAGGCTCTAATACCATATAAAATTGATCACATAGATATGTGTACCAACACACAACTCACAACATAGATCATACAATTTACTCAGCAATTGAAGAATGAAACAGTGCAAAAATGGCCTTCAATTGTGAATGCTTTATTTAATCAAAATTAATTAGATAATAATTACAATGAAGTACAATGGCTAAATAGCTTGATGCAATCCAAATCCATGTGAGGAAATTGGAATTGGTTTGAATCTACTTGACTAAATGGTTAACTAACCTTGTCTAAATCATTATCGGAGTTCATCGTAGTTCAACAACCCAACTCAAGTCTCTATTCAGCGTTAATTATCAGTTAACTAGTCTAACTGGCTGAGGCAGGTGAGTAAATGTCCCTCACCTGCATGCAGCCATGAAATCCTAGTGCTAACTAAGTAGAACTGAATGTAAAAGACTAGAACTGAATACAACTGACTCCTAACTGATCTTGACTAGTCACCAACTCAACTCAACTAGTGGAGGTTTGTATCAGCACTCTCAGTGGCTCCTAATTTGTAGGGATTGATCTAGGGGGCTCCTAAAGTGATGCATGCAAGTGAAATCAGTGGAAGTTGGCCTCAATTAGTGTTCCCCACACTTTAGTAACTGGAACATGTGCCCCAATTAGGTTAATTGGACCCAATGGTGCTAGTGACTAAAAATAGACTGAAAGGACTCCTGATTTAGACATGACTCTTGATTTATACCTAAATGACCAAATTGGACAAGAGAGGATTATGATCCTTAAAAAAGGATGGAAAATTTAGCCTCTTTGTATTCATCTATTTTTAAATTTAATAATAGGTATAAATCATACTTTTATTAGATGACCTTTATCCCTACATCATATTACTCAATCTCCAAGCCAAGAAATTGTTTCAACAATCCTAGGTCAGTCATATAAAATGCACTATGTAATGAAGACTTAATTCAACCTATATCATCAATGAAACTTCCAATGATCAAAATATCATCAATATACAGTACAATGATCTTAATATATTTATATTAATGCTGCAAATACATATTAGGGTCATATTTACATATTTCCAGACCTTGAGAGAGAAGGAAGTTGTCCATCTTGGATTACCAAGATTTGGGAGCTTGCTTAAGGCCATAGAAAGACTTATTAAAATTGAAAATAAGTGAAGGATCATGAATGAAACCTTTAGGATGCTACATATATATCTCCTCATGAATTTCACCATGAATAAAATCACTCTTCACATCCATATGGTGCACCTCCCATCGTTTAGATGTGGTAATGGCCAAAACTAGCATGATTGAGTCCATCTTTGCCACCGGAGCAAATGTTTTTGTGTATTCCACTCCATGGAATTTATAGAATCCCTTGGAAACAAATATGGCCTTATACATAACTTTATAACCATCATCAGACATTTTTCTCCTATAAACCCACTTACATTGCACTAGTTTCCTCTCGGAAGGTAGAGGAACCAATTCTCAAGTTTCATTATCTTGCAAAGACTTGAACTCTTCCTCCATGGATTATTTCCATATTGGGTCATGTGATGCTTATTAATATTAATTCTAATCATATAAAACCATCATAAAACACCTCTCAAGGATATTCAAATAACAAGTGGAGAATGCATTGTGAAACTGAGATCTAGTCTTCCTAGTGTCTAGTGGATCTTTGGTAAGATAACCAACTGCTTGTATGGTTTTATCAGCCCATTTTGGCCTTGTGGATGAATCATTATTTGAATGTATATCGTCATATTCATATTCCATATCATAATTATAAACATCACTTACATCATCATTTGGTGGAGGATATGAGCATTCCCCGTGTTCCATCTCAGCCTCTTACATGGGCTCTTCTTCAAACTGAGCGTTCCTCTCAATGAATGTTTTGTGAGATGTGGGATCAAAGAGATTGTATCCATTTTCATATTAAGCATATGTGAAAATTATTTAATACTTTATTTGGGGTTGCAAGGAATTTTTCTTCTCAGGAGGTATCCTTACCCATGCTTTTGAGCCAAACACCTTGAAGTGAGACACATTAGGCTTATGTCCTCTCCAATCCCTTAATGGAGTCATATATTCCAAGGATTTTTATGGAAATATTTTTGGAGCATATGCATCATGATTTATGGATTCATCCCATGATAGCTTAGGAGACAAATACTTATCTTCTAGCATGCAGCTTTCCATCTCCTTCAATGCTCTATTCGTGCGCTCCACCACACCATTCTGCTGAGGTGTGTAAGGAACAGAATGTTGCATATGAATTCCACATTATTCACATATATTTTTCAGGTCCTTGTTGAAATATTCCTTCCCATTATCATTCCTTAATACCTTTATATTCATCCCAATGAAGTTCTCAACCGAATTTTTGAAAACTTTGAAGGTTTGGAACACTTCATATTTCAACTTGAGAAAGTATACCCACCAATGTATTGAGAATTCATATATGTCTGTTAGGACATACTTTTATTTTCCATAGGAGGGTGTGGGAATAGGTTCTATCACATCTTAATGGACCGATTCAAGGAGTTGAACAACTCTTCAGCTTGTATTCCCCTTGTCAAACTTGCACTCTGCATGCTTTCCAACATTGCATCCCTTGCATGTTCCTTTGGAAAATTTGATGTCTGGAATCCCTTCAACCATATTCTCCTTGATCAAAGTCTGAATATATATGTAGTTGATTCTACCAAACATCTCATTTTATAGCTTACTATCTTCATTTGCATGTGACAGAAGTGCATTTACCATGACAGCTAGGTATGGGACAAGACCCTTCTTAGTTATTTAATGCTTATTGGCCTAATTAGGGTCTCACTCATATTGGAAATCTATGAGTAGCTAGTTCATTAAAAACTTTCCATGTCATTATGCTATGGAGGAGTAAGGAAGAAAGTGTGAAAACTTGTACATCTTGGACTCAGGATATGCAACACCGACTACAACTACTTTCCCATTAGAAATTTCAGAAATTTCCATATCTTCTTGAGTGAATGTCACTCTCTTTGCTGAACCTATGTGGGTAATTTGGTATATATATAGTATATTGGTTGAAATATCAGGAACAAACAACACATTGCTAAAGTACACATTGTCAATATTGCTCCTCCCAATTCCTCTTGCTGGGATCCCTAAATCATCACCCATGAGAATGGATGGACCACTATAGGGATTTAGATATAAAAAGGAATATTTTTCAGAATCCATGTTCCTTGAGGCACCTAAATCTATTTTGAAGGAGTAATATCCAGAAGCCCAAACCACCAATGCATGGCATATCTCCTTTCTTTCTAAATTCAAACCACCATCCTTCTTCTTGACTCCATATGGAAGAGGAATGTTGTTCTTCTCAAGAAGTTGCTCCATAATGTCAATGGTTTTCTTCATGCATGCACTCTCAAGGTTTCAACCCTTATGACAATAAGTGCATTTGGACTTATCTTGCTTCTTTCATTTTTCCTTTCTAGGGTTCGAACCCCCATCAAAAGATTTGGGCTTATCCTTGTCTTTCTTCTTCTCTTTCTACTTCGAATCTTTGGGCTTATTGTTTCCTTTAGCTTTATTCAAATAACTTGCATCAATGGATTGGTATTTGGTGGGCTTGATGGTACCCATATCAAAAAATTTGTATTTTTCTTGCACTAGTACAAAATGAGAAATTAGTGACTAAAAATATGTTTAAAATTCGGATATAAACAACTATTTTTGAGTCTGTGACTAATTGTAGATAATTTACACTATATTATAGCTTGACTAACTTAGTCGTATTTAAATTAGTCCTTAATTGGTTGAATTATTAGTCATTGATTTAGTCATTAATTGACACAATTAATGACTAAATATATGACTAAATAAACTACTAGATGATACATCAAGGTAACCTATTAATGACTAAGCTAAATACTACTAAATGTTAGTCGTGCTATAAGATACTGGGAAATAGATACTAATGGTCATGTATTTATGAATATTATTTGTATTATGAGTCATAAATTTATGATAGGCATGAAGGAATTGAACCACCAACATCCTGCCTATAAGGAAGGTGCTCTTCCATTGAGCTAGCACCCTTTAAGAAGCTTTTATTTCCTAACAAGGATGATATTCAAACAAATTTTGTAGCATTCAAGCATGAAAAATAATGATTACAAAGTTACTATAGATCCATAATGGCTTACCTTGTACCATTCCTTCAAGTCCTTGAACTTCGTTTATTAAGTGTAAATATATTTTCAAAAATCCAAGAAATTTATAGGTTCTGATCATATAGGTCCTTCTTTAACGCTAGCTAAGGTGTTGATTGCAATTAATCCATCATGGATCTATAGAAATGACAATCATGCATACATTGTTAAACTATCTACTGATTCATATAGAGTCATGCTATTTGATTCCCAATTGTCACAAACCTAAATCATGCATACCATTCACAAGCATAAATGTTTCATCTATCCAATAGATTAATAATTTTCCACCCCCTAGTTCAAGATGGTTTGTAAATATCATCTCACAATATTGGAAGAAATATTAAATATTTATATATTTATCTTGAAGTGTACCATTGATTCGAATTAAAACTCAAAATCTAGTAAATCTCTCAACAAAATTAATAGTGCATCAAAATTAAAACCAAAAAAATAACAAACTTGTACTTAAAATTCCCAATAATGAAAAACCAAACCATCCTAATTAAATTCAAAACAAAAAGGTGGTAGGAAGAAAGCTTTATTGTATCACTATCATGCTTCTCTCTATCTTGACTATGGTCATAATGGAAATGAGATATCATTAAAATCCTAATATACCTAGGAATACTGAAGTTGAATCTATTGAATGATATGGAACATGAAGGGACCCTCCTAATGTTGATTTTTCTTAAGCATCATCAAGAGCCATTCTCTAGGAGAATGGAGGAACCTGTTCAGTTACCAGGAAATTAACCCAGGCCTCAGCTTGGGTCTAAGGGTCATTCTCTGAATGGAGGCACCTAGTCAGTTACCAGGAATTTAACCTAGTTTGGGACTATGACCTCATCCTCATTAGAGCAAATTTGGGGTCTAAAGTGGGCCTTATAAGAAAACAATCCAACAATAAATTCTTGTGAGTAGGAATTCAAGAACCAATAGAATTTCTATAAAATGAGTCAACCATAATGGTTGAATTGACATATTTGTCATAAAACAAAACTATTGTTTTCTTTGTATTTTCGACATATATCCCTATTTCTTTACTCAAATTTCGAGTGGGAGGGCTTGTTGGATGTGGAATTAAATTACGCATCCAATGCATACCCACACTACATACTTTTGATAGACCCCACTTCCCCAAAAACAAGAAATATTTGAAAAACATGATGATGATGTCATCATCACGTTTTTTCAGGTATTTCTTGTTTTTGGGGTAGCGAGGTCCGTCAAAAGTATGCAGTGTGGGTACACATTGGATGTGTAATTTAATTCTTCATACAACGATCCCTTTTACTCAAAATTTGAGTAAAAACATAGGGAGATATGTCGAAAATATGAAGAAAAAAAGTAGTTTTTTCTTTCTTCCTAAAAAATTAATAAATATTATTTTATTATTTTCCTTAGGAGGCCCATTTTAGACCTCAAAATTCCTCTAATTGGGACCGAGGGCCATTCTCTAGGAGAATGGAGGCACTTGGTTAGTTACCAAGTATTTGAAATTGAGTCATTTAATTCATCTTGGGGATGAGGAACCTGGTCAATTACCAAGTCATCACCATAAGTCCTAGACTGGGTCTAGGAAAGTGATGTGCTCCTCTGCTTGATTTATGGGATATGATACCTTCTCCAGGGACTAGCTACCTTTGGTTGAGATACCTAACACTTGATCTTGGTGGAAACGAGGAGATGAAGATAAAGCATTTAATAATTATCCTTATTTATGAAGATGTACTTCGAGTGGACATGAATGGACCATGGGGACCCTAAATAACTCTTGAATATAACTTGTGTGGTCCCATTAACACTTGAAGGGCCATGAACCCTTTTCTTGGTCCAAGTGAGAATCAAATGAAGACCCATGTACCTAAAATAAAAATACTAAAATAAAAATGGATGGAAAAATATAAAAGTCAATGGTCACAGATGAAAATGAATGAAAATATAATTGTTTGATGGAATATAAGTAAAGAACCATTCAAATCATTTCATCATCATCATCATCAATAACATTTTTGAACTGCTCCCAAAGAAAAATTCATGGCTGAGTTATTCTCTCCTATCGTAGCATTGGTTAACTAAGGAATTTAGTGGTTGGTGGTTTCTTTTCTATCTACTGGTGTAATTTATTTTATTCTTTTCTCCAATTGGCTTCTCTCAGACTGCTAGGGATTCTCCTCTTCCTTCACGACACATAGAATTTCACAGTGGAAGGTGATATCGGTGGTGGGGAGTAGTAGAAGTAGAGTTGCTACAACTCACGGAAGAAAAGGCACTTTTGTTGGTTATAATGAAATCTCTAAATCTTACTACATCTATGTTCCTCAACAAAGGTACATTGAATTCAATAGAGATGTGATATTCCATGAGGAAATTGTGTTCCATTAATCAAAATATCTTACAAAGGATATAGAAGAATATCCTTCTGAAATTCCTAATTCAAAATTTCAGAGGGAGGAAGAAGAAAATGAGCCTCAAATCCTGAATGTACCTGTAGAATAAAAAAGACCAACAAAATAACTACTTGAGGCTCCTCCATCCAAAATAATAATTTCCTAGTTTCAAGAAACATTGCAAGAAGCTGAGAAGCATAAATCTCCTTAGTGCAGAACTTTCAGAGAAAGCATAAATCCCCATAAGTACTTAGTTCTTCTGAGCAATCTCATTGATGCAAACACTTCCACATACAAAGAAGCAGCAAGTCTATAGATATGGAATGATGCCATGATTCAAGAATATAATTCAATTATGAAAAGTGATGTGTGGGAAGTTGTCCCTAGAATGATAGGGAAGTGTATGGTAACATCTAGATGGGTTTACAAAATTAAGCATGTCATTAATGGAAGCATTGAAAAGTATAAATCTATATTTGTATCTTGTGGATTCTGTTAAGATTTCATATGCTAGACTAGATTCATTAGTGTTAAATTCAAATATCATAGCAATAGCATATCTAGAATCACTGATAGAAAAACAATCACAAGATAGACATAGTATTTATTCTAGGAAACCCTCAAGGGGAAGAAAACCCAACAAAACTTCATCTGTATAAGATGTATAAAAGACAACCCAAAAATAGGTGTTCTCCTCCTTCTGTTTTGTCTCTTTCTCTCTCCCCTATGCGCTACTAAAGTGAGTGAGTCTGTGTCTAAATAAGAACCACATCTCCTTTATTTATACACATTGAGCCAACTGACTTTTACCCTAATCAAGTTGACCCCACTAAACTATCTCGGCTGACTTCACCTAGGAAGACTCAAAAAAGTATATTATATTATTCATTAGGGTACTAATTACCTGAATTACATTGGAGGCTTTACCTTATGACTCTATGATGACCAAATACAATAGTAACACCCCATCAGAGTAATAATAACATCTCCCTTGGGATACATCAGTAAAAGACATTTAGAGTATCCTTTGAAGTTACAATATTTCAATACTCCCCCTTAATTAGAAGGTTATTCTACTAACAACATCATCATAGACTATAGGAGAACAGAGAGACAATAATTACAACAATACATCGAGGTAATGCATCTATACATCATAGGAATTTTTCTCAATCAGTATCAGGAACAATTACTCTTCATCTTCTACATCACATGATCACTTGATCCTTTTGTAGCAACACTTCAACCTTTTGATCCTTCATAGAAGCACTTCGATCTTCTTTATCCTTTGCAGCAGCACTTTGATATTCTCGATCCTTTGCAGCAACAATTCAATCTTCTTTATCCTTTGCAGCAACACTTCAATATTCTCGATCCTTTGCGGAAAAAATTCGATCTTCTGGAGTAGCCTTCTGATATTCTTGATCCTTTGTAGCAGCACTTCGATCCTTTCGATCCTTTTGTAGTAGCACTTCAATCCTTTCAATCCTTTGCAACAACAATTTGATCTACTTCATCCTTCATTAATGTAATTCGATCTATTTGATCCTTCATCGCCACGCTACCTACAATACATATGATCTATTTGCGGGATGATCAATCCCTATCACTTTAAGACCTAAGTCCAAGGATGATGAAATCCTCCATTAGCATGATCCATGAAATTGATCAGTTGAATCATCTACAACTAAATGTAGATCTTGACTACACCCAGTGCCATCCCTATCGTCTGTGAGGACTTATCATAGACCATCCATACCACACAGGTTAGGACCACTCCTAAGTGAGTGTTATACTATGGTATCTATGCTTACATGTAGGCATACTCTTACAAGCAAGAGTATTGTCTAGCAGAGCATATATCAACCGCATACCGAACGTCGACCCATCATAGAACATCCATATCACATAGGTTAGGACCACTCCCAAGTGAGTGTTATACTGTGGTGTCCATGAGGAATTATCATAGAGCAGCCATACCATAGAGGTTAGGACCACTCCTAACCGAGTGCTATTCTATGGCATCTACATATGAATGTAGGAATACTCTCCATACAAGAGTATAGTCTGCAAATAAGATCTCTACTGCATACAAAATGTTAGTCCTTTCGTCCGTGAGGACTCATCGTAGAGCATCCATACCACAAAGGTTAGGACCACTCCTAAGTGAGTGTTATTCTATGGTATCTACAACTGAATGTGGGTACTCTCCATGCAAGAGAAACATCTGTAGGGCCATCCTTACCTAGTAAGGGCCACTCTCATGAACATAGTGTTATACCTTCCATCCTCAAATGAGGATACTACAAGTGAATGTGCGTACTTTCCATGAAAGAGTAATATCTGCATGGCCATCATTAGCTAGTAAGGATGACTCTCATGAATAGAGTATTATACTTGCCATCCTCAAGAGAGGATATTATTGTCCACAAATAAATGTAAGACCATAATTATCACTGTCATCCATCATCAATGTTAGTCTCATCGTTGCTCCCCCTTTCCTCGAAAGTTCCATATTATCAACCTAATCCCCCTTTTTCCTAGGAGGGTTCATGTCTTTGAACTAATCTTCCTTTCTGAAGAAGGTCCATATATTTATCATCTGTATTCCCATCACTATTCCTCCTTATGAGGAAAGTATTTTCAAACTACACCAATCTTGTCATGAAAATATTCAAACTTCACTCAAGATAGAGGAGTGGTCAATACATCAGCAACTTGCTCATCTGTACTCACATACTGGAGCTTGATAGCTCCCTTTTGTACCATATCCCTTATATAAAAAATAATAGATTTCTTTGTCCTTTGATTTTTCATGGAACACCGAAAACTCTGTTCTATTTATACAACTCTGGTTGTCACAGAGAATTACTGTGGTGTCCAACTCCATGTCAAATAATCCTAACATCAGCTTCTGATACCATATCACTTCACAATAAGTGGAGCAAGCTACAATGTACTCTCCTTCAGTTGTACTGAGAGCAATACTGGATTGTTTCTTGCTAAACCATGAGATCATGGTGGATCCCAAACAATAACATCCACCTGAGGTGTTCTTCCTGTCTGTGGCATTTTCTACCCAATCTGAATCTGTATATCCATACAATTTGTAGTCATAATATCTACCATAGTAAATTCCCAAATCAATCGTACTTTTTAGATACCTCATCACGTGCTTTCGAGCTATATTGTGAACTCGTCTAGGTTTAACAAGATAATGACTCAAGGTTTTCACAACAAAGCATGTATCTGGCCTTGTGTTCATCAAATACATTAATGACCCAATAATCTGTCTGTAGTGAGTCATGTACAATAACTTTGATGTCTCATCAGACAACAGCTTGAGGTTGGTGTCCATGGGTGTGTCCATGGATTTACAATCCAACATATCAATTCTTTTCAATATTTCTACTGCATACTTTCCCTGATTCAAAAAGATTCCTTCTGGGATCTACCACACTTCTAGCCCTACAAAATAATGCATCAATCCAAGATATTTCATCTCGAATTCTTTAGATAGCTTATTATTTCAATCCTTGATCTATTTCTCATTTCCATTCATAAATAGATCATCCACATACAACAATAGTATGATTGGTTCATCATCCATAATCATCATATAAAGATTAGGATCATCTTTACTCTTAATAAAGCCCATACTTCTTAAGAATCTATCTATTTTTCCATACCAAACTATAGGAGCCTGCTTCAGTCCATACATATCGTTTTTCAACTTGCATACATGAGTCACTATGTCTTCGACTTCAAATCCTTGTGGTTGTTCGACGCAAACCTTTTCCTCAATCACACCATTAAGGAAGGTTGTCTTTACAATCATCTGGTGTAAGTCACACTTTATCATGGAGGTGTACCTTTATACTGGAGAAAATGTATCCTCATAATCAATCCCCTCTTTCTAAGAGAATCCTCTAGCCACAAATATTGCTTTTTACTTTTCAATACTTCCATCAGCAGCATGTTTTATCTTGTAGGTCCATTTTGAAGATACCACACTCTTGTTTTCTGGTTTGGGAACAATAACCCAAACATCATTCTTCATGATCGACTGATATTATTTCATCATTGCTTCAACCCATTCTTTCTTCTGTGCATCTTCCTCATAGTTGGTGGGTTCTTGATCTACAAGATCACACATCAAAGCTACGTAACTAGAATATGGCTTTGATATTTTGTTGGTTCTTGTGGAGCCTTCTGGCACTCCATATCTTTCTTATTCTTGTATGATTTATCTTACCCAAGAATTTTTTTTATTTCAAGAGATATCCATAGTAGTGGGCTCCTGAGGATCTAGCATGTCATTATATTCTAATGATACTATTTTAAGAGATGGTTCATCTTCTGTCCTTCTGTGAGGTACATCCTCTTCATCTACTTCTTCAAGATTCCACCTTCTAGACTTATTAAGAGTTGTCTCTTCATCAAATGTTACATCCCTACAAATCTTGATATGGTGGAATCTTGAAATGTATATCCTAAAGGCTTTGGAGACTTCACAATATCCTACAAATATTCCCTTCTTTCTAGAAGGATCAAATTTGATTCTCTTCTCTTTCAAAATATGTACATATACTGGGAAGCCAAATATCTTGAGATGGATTACTTAAGGTTTGTTTCTAGTATACATCTCTTTAGGAGTCTTGAATCCAATATCACTATGAGATCATCTATTTTGCACATATACAATTGTTCTATTGCTTTGGCCCTATTGTTCAGGAGAATACAACCTTATAACCTAGGGTCTCTTGGGTTACCAACATACTAAATAAAATTGCATACATTCAGCCATTTCATAATTTGATAGAGAAATATGGAAGAAATTAGGCATACCTTGTTTATGATGGTCGATCCTAGATTTCGTCTTCACTTCAAATTGCTTCCACAGCTTCTAGGCAATCTCCAACACCTACAAAGAGAAAAATCTTTCCTGGAATATCTTATATATTATATAGGTGATCAATGAAACAATATGCTTGCAATGAAATAACAAAACAATTCATAAATGATAATACATAAGATTGCAAAGACGGAACATTGGAAGACAAACACTCTTTATTGATGAACAAGTGAGGCAAGATTACAACCAATATATGAAACAGGTTCTCCTCTGCTAGCCAAGGACACTAAGTTCTACTGCTCCAAGATCTCTAAAGGAAATCCACCAACATAACTTTTCTCTAGAATTGAATGATGTTTAGCCTCAACCCCTACTGTCTATTTATACATGAGGAAAGAGAGAGGTTACGAAGGTTGAGATAGTTAAGGAAGTTGGGATATTTATGATTAAGGACCCAAGTGTCCTCGACTAAACAGGTTTATATTTTTTAACTTTGGACTAAGGCATTCACGACTATTGGGTCGCATATAATACGTGAATTTCATAAAGGAAACCAGTGAATTCCAACCCTAATAATGTTTGTGTGGGTTGCAATGTCAATACTTGCGAATGATACACGGGTTGCAATGGAAATAGTCGTGAATTCACCCTAATGACCTAATAAAAAGTAGGTCAGGCTAGTAAGAGGATGATGCATCAAAGATCATGCCCATATATAGTGATTTGGCCACTTCTACCCATTTTTTCCTTTTGTGTGCTGACACATTGAGTGTTAGTACACAGGTGGAGAAGTGCCATTTTATAGGATTACAGAAGCCCCCTAATGTGTGAGGTCAGAGGCAAGTGATGGAAAAAATACCTTACAAACTTTATTCTTCGAGAAATCAGTTACTAAGGTTCCAGGGAGGTACCTGAAACAATACACATCAAAGTCATATAAAAAATCATATCTGAGGATTCCATGTTCAATAAAGTGGAACACTAACTCCTTTACAATATTTGATTACATCATATGATATGGGTAACAATACCACGTATATTACAAAGGTGGATCAAATCCACAATATACAATGATGAGTCTTCAAAATCTGGAAGTAGTGTTGTTGAACATAACATAATCTTGCACAACTTAGGTTACAAAGGTATGAATATAAGGTGTTCATCCAAATCCCAAGGAACCAGTACAATTCCTACCATGTAAATAGATGAGTTGAAGTCGAACATGGAAGGAACTCAACAGAATGTCAGTAAATGAGTGATGCTGACAACTGAAGCAAAGGAGTTCACCAATAAGGGTAGTGAATCCTAAGGTACCATCATCAAAAATATAGGCTTTCATCTTCAGGAGGTGCTGATGAGAAACCATGATGTGAGGAGGAAGGTAATGAATCCTTCAATGAATCATGAGAGTGACTAGGAAACTGGATGAGGGGAAGGTAGACACAAGGAATACTCAGAGATGATAATGATGGGAATCAAGATATTCAGATAAAGGTACTGATCCTTGAACAATGAGAATGACATAGAGATGACCCAAAGAATCTTTTGACTTGCATATATGACAAGTAGATTTATCTGTCATGTAGGATACATGATCAGATTCCCCATGTATAAAGGACAAGTGGATGAGTAAAAACTCAAAGTAATAGCTGAGCTGGAAGTGTAAAATGGGACATGAGTATCGGAAAGTTCAGAGTGCTTTGTTCAAAGATGACATGCTGCCATTGTTTATACCCAAAGAGAGAAATTATTCCTTATATTTCTTGTTATGCTTTAACAAGTCCAAGAAATTCAAATCGAGTCTCTTTTCATTTTTGACAAGATTGAAGAGGAGAGAGAATAATGCTTGATATTCACTGATTCATGGATTTTACAATCCCGAACTAGTAGATGCTCGATGGTGTTTTCAGAGTTTTGAGAGTCTGAAAACTCCAAAGAAGACTCTAGGGGGGTGTTTTTTCCTACAATTTAGTCTCCTGAGGCCCAAAAAGTATAAAACAATCCACAAAATAACTGTCTTAGCTCCCAGAGGACTAAGGTACACCCTTTCGTACTTAGTCCGCAAGGTCCAAAAAAGGTGTAAACTAATACCAGACCGACGCACCTTAAGAAGCAACATGTAGCCTAATTTTAACGAGTGTGAAGGAAGGAAAGATCACTCAAAAATATCCATTTGATTATGATAAATGGGGCTTACAACAGTAAACTCAATGCTTTGTTCTTTAGGTTTTGCGAACATGACAAAGACATAAAGTATGCTAGGAATCGTTTTCATGTTTAGGTCCAAAGCACGAAAGAAGATAAAACTAAGATGATATCAGGTGTCCCTTTTCCATAAATTTAGTCCCTCAAGTTCGAAAAAGAGATAAACCTATTCCTGAAGATACTCTTCTCAATTCTGCAGAAAAGAGAGTATTCCTTTTGCATAAATAATCTACATGGTTAGAGAAAGAGATAACTTACCACCAATGTAGATAATCATTCACTTATTCTTAACGAGTCTGAACGAACAAGTTTACTCGGAAGCCTAGTCTATTTTGGGGAGTCAGACCAGGGCCTTAATAAAACTCCATAAGTGCAAGGAGCTTTATAAATGAGTATAGCTTGTAAAAAGATGCAAAATAAGGCTCATTTTGTCATGAAAAACAACTAAGAAATCTCCTGCAAACCTAACACAACTGTGGCATGTATACCAGAAAGACAATAAAGTGTTCTAAACTAGGGTACCCATGAGAAGGAAGCCCTATCCACAGAAGAAAAATGGTGTGTACAAGGTAAAAGTGGTTTTACACCATAGTCCATAGACAAAAAGGTGATCCTAGGGTTTAATGACAAATAAGGTATAAGTGCAAAATCAGCAATGAGGACCAAATCCTACCCTCTATGTGATGGAAAATAACTTTTCAATGGTCTAGGACCTGTTGTATATGGAAAAAATACCATGGTATAAGTCCATCCATTTAAAAACTTATTTTAAACTGTAGACAATGGGTAAAAAATTGAAATATTTATTATAAATAATTCAAAAACCCAAAATAGACATACCATTTGGAAAAATTACTATATTTGGAAAATTTACCTTCAAACTTCAGGTGATCACCATGGAAAAATTGTTGGACCAATTAAGATTCTGCAAGTTGTAGGATGGCTATCTCTCTTTTCTCCTCCTTTCCATCCATTCAATTTTGATTTCTAGTGTAAAAAATTATGATTTTATGCATGCCCTAAGATCTCTACACAGCATTCGTGGGTCGTCTTAATAGAAGTCAGTCGCGAATATGCGTTCTATTCGCGGGTTGTTGGACTGCAGCCCACGTATGGTTCACGTTGTATTGAAATCATAGTAGAGAATACTGTGTGACCTCTAAAAAATTGAAAGCGCACCCATAAGAATGATTTTTGATGGATTCTAATGGTTGAATATGTTCACTTGGTAGGCACAAAATGGTTCTATAATGGAGGGAGAGAGAACATGAAGATATGGATCAAGAGGCAATGAGGGATTCCCCAACTTTGCAAACATTACAGCCAAGTGGCTTGCTTAAATTCTATTTTACATCCAACATGAGAGTGCAAGTCCACTTACTAGAAACTCTAGTAGACTATTGGGACCATGAGCTCTGTCTCTTTGACCTTCATCAAGAGACACTAGAACTTACAATAGAAGACATTTATTTCATCATAGGGATTTCTCACAGAGGCATACCTGTGAACCTTGAGGGTGCTGGCAGAGGTGGTGACCCTATGAGTGTACAAGATTACATTGATACATACTGCCTACCTGGTATGCAGAATTTGGGGACATGTGTCCCAATATCGCAGATAACAAGCTTCCCCATGAAGGTGATGGTAACCATTGTGTCTAGGGTTGTTGGTTGCTCGAAAGACAAGTGCTTGCTAGCGAGAAGTTTCCATATGCCATATTATATTTCTGAGGAGACCCTGAACTTTTCCTCCCTCAAGAGGAGGCCTCGGGAGAGATAGGTAAATTTTTCTTTTTATATTATTTGAGTTTTATGAGTTTTTATTTATAAATTTATATATACATATCTATAAGAGTTTGACCCTTTTTATGTTTTATATGCAGATGTTGGACTTGTGAGCCTCGATGGGAATCCTAGGATATATGTGCGGCCCGTATAGGGTGGGGATGACAATTTTCTGCATGTCATTGAGGGGAATTTGGTCAAGCTTACTGAAGATTTCCGTAAACTGTGGATATATCATATCCCTATACTTATGTAGGAGTATGTTGTTGGGGTTCCAACGACCTGGATACACCTTCTCAGAAGGGTGTCTCATTTTGTTCTTCATTACAGGGAGGCTATGGAGGCATCCGCAGCCAAGGAGGCTGAGGAGAAGGCCTAGTCTAGACATATATGGATGACGATCCTATTATTTTTTGTATATTGATACATTTATGACAGTATCTACGGATCAAAAACTCATTATATGTTATGGACATATTATATATATATTTATATATACTGCTCGTTATGTACATGCATTTTAAATGTGTCTGTTGTATTTATTTTACAATATGTGTGTTAAGTGCCAATCCATAATGTAATTCACATATGCATCAGTAATTTTGTTCTCATTTCTTGAAATGTGATTGAATGAAATATGCTCAAAATTTCTTTCAAGTAATCTAACACGTAAAAACTAACGTGTTAATTTAGAGTTTTGCACCTGATAATCACCATTGAGTTGGGAAACTACCAGCTGAGAGTCAATTATGACTTCCATATAGGTAATTCCATGTAGTGTAGTATCCCATAAAAAATCAATAACTACACTGAAGTCGGCCACATTATTAGTCACGGGACCCAAGAAGGCGCCACCATAGGAAACCAATTGTCATGTGGGTGTAAAGATAACCCAGGCAGCTGAAGCCAAATTACAAGTATGGTGACTAGCGCCATCCACAAAACCTACAAACCACTTGGATTACATTTGAAACAACAAACTGACCGTATAAGAAACACTAACCATCTAGCGACCTATTGTACATAAAAATACATACAATAACAATACAAGAACAAGTACCATGCCTAGGTGTAGTAATTCTTCAGGTAAAACTCATTTCTAGGCTCTAAAAAATTAATTCCATCATAATCCATTAGCTCATAAGCTCCCATTTTCAAAACCTTCAACACTACGTAGGGATCTAACCACATCAACTTGAATTTTCCTTCCCCTAGGTGTTCCTTGTCTTGATCCCATAGAAAAACAAGTTCTCCCTTAGAGAAAAATCTCGGCTTAACTACTTTGTCATATTGGTTCTTGAACCTATTCTTGTGAGATTTGGTTGCATTCAATGCATCTCTGTGCTGCTCATGTAGATGTTCTAAGTGAAGCAAACGTTCTTCTAAATCCATATTATCGAGAAGCACATGAATAATTATTTTAAGGGATGGAATTTTGCATTCAACTGACATGCCTACCTCCACTCCATGAACTAGTTGGAATGGTGAAACACCAGTAGTAGTATTGACATTAGTCCGATATGCCCAAAGTACAGGGTACAACATAATGTGCCAATTTGACTGACTCATTTAATGGTGCACTTTATGATGGTTTTCAAGGTTTTGTCAACTCACTCTACTTGTCCATTCGCCTGAGGGTAAAAGGAAGATGAATGATATTTCTTGAATCCTAGCATGGTGGTCAACTTGGTCATCACATTGTTCTGAAAGTGACTTCCATGGTTAGTGACAATCTTCTTTGGTATACTGAAACAAGCAATGATTCGGTTGAATACAAAGTAAGACGTTGTTTTGTCATCACCTTTGAAGGTGGGAATTTCCTCTACCCACTTTGTGAATTAGTATACAGTGACAATGATATATGTGTGCCCCCCAACAGAAACTGGATTGCACGTCATGTAATCTACCCCCCACTTGGAGAAGGGACCCACTGCGATGACAGGAAAAAAAGGAGTAGGATGTGACCACATCTTTCTGGTATAAAGCTGACAAGGATGACAACGCTTTACAGCTTCCACACAATATTTGAATATAGTGGGCCAAAAACAACCAACACACATAATATTCTAGGCCGTTGCTAACCGAGATAAATTACCCCCACATGCTCCGCTATGGGAATCATTCAGGACAAGCTCCACCTCCCCGTGGGTAAGGCACCGACGCAAAATAGAATCTACCCCTCTTCAATATAAGGTGTCACCAATGATCAATAGTTTTTAGCGTTGACTCACAACTTGTGTCAATATTCTCATGAGAAGGAAAAAGGACACTTCAGAGTCTAGAGATATACTAAAATATCTCCATACCAAGGATCAACTGTTGAAATCAGAAAAATGTACTCTTTTGGGAATGAGTCTTCGTCTGCCACTATGGTCTCTTCCGTAGGGAATTCCACAATCAATTATGTGGAAACTAAGGTATTTTTTTACTTAGTAGATTGAAAATCCAAGTCAAACTCTTGGAGAATTAATATCCACTTATTGAATTCACCCCCGATTATACATCAGGATAAAACACACTAGAAAGGCTTTACATATGCCACCACTATGGTGGTCCTAGGTTAGATATAGTTTCTGAATCTTTGAATGGCATAAACAGTCGCCAAAGCCAAATTCTCGATGTGAGAGTACCTAAGTTCAAGTCCAACTAATGCATGAATGAGATAACAGATGACATGCTCTTGGAGCTTATCATCCTCCTGAGCTAAAACTACTCCTATGGTTAACTCTGACGTAGCCAAATAAAATATAAAATATCTGGTGTAATCCAGTGGACATAGTAAAGAAGCTGACAACAATTCCTATTTTAATGCATCAAATGAGAGTTGTGTGGTTTCATCCCATAGGAATGGGGTGTCCTACTTAGCAAGCGCATGAAAACCTTAGCTATCTTGGCATAATTGACTATAAAACACCGAAGGAAATTTTATTTCCCTTGCAGGCTCTAAATTTTCCTGATGGAATGAGGATGAGGCAAATTTACAATAGCCTCAACTTTCAAAGGATCCACCTGTATTCCTATGTTTGATAGAATAAACCCTATTAACCTCCCCAACTCGACATAGAAAACACACTTGTGGGGATTCAATCATATCTTATAATGTCTACATCATTCAAATATCACATGAAGGTGATCCAAGTGTTCCTTCCTCTTGCGAGAATGGTAAGGTAGATTGTCCAAGTAAGGTTATTGACAATATTTTTGATATCGTGGAAGGAAAAATTCATTTCTGTTGAAAGGTAGCTCCAAAATTTTCAAAGTGAAGAACAATTTCTTGTACACAAAGGTACCCCAAGGACAAATGAAGGTCATTTTATGCTGGCCTTTAGGATTAATTTGAATTTGGTTATACTTGAAAAATCCATCCATAAACGAGAATACCTCACTACCCACACAAGCATCAATGATCTGATCAATGAAGGGCATGGGGTATTTTTTCTTGGGACACTCTTTAATTAAGTCATGGAAATTGGTTCCCATGCGTATGGTCCCTTGTTTTTTATCAACCAAAATGGGATTGGATACTCATTCGATCAAAGCAATTGGGTAAATGAACCCTTCATTCAGCAGTGTCTCCACTTCGGCCTTAATGGCTGCCTCTTTTCACAGATTGATAGGTCAAATTTTTTATCAAATAGGTTTAGCATTAGGGTAAGTGCATATTTCATTTTCAATGTTAGATGGATCTATTCCTAGCATCTCCTCATATGACCAAGCAAAGATGTCGCACAATTCCTTAAAAAAGACAGTATATATGGAAATCTCCTTCAGAGAGCAGTTTGCACCAATATGCCCATTTTCAATGACGTTTGGGTTTACATATATGTTGATTGGAATAGTAGAAGAGATATTTCCATATTCCCCTCAACAAAAACTCCCTCCTTTGGTAAAGGATTATTTGGCGAATTAACACCCTCTACCAGTCTCACATGGAACTCTTGATTCTCAATTCTGCTCAACTCTAGAAGAAAGTAGGACTTATGGTGAAGGTCTTCACAAATCTTATCTCTTCCACTCATAGATTCCAAAAATGACTTCATCTGAAGGAACAACCATGTCTAAGAAATCGTATGAATACAAAGAGTTCTCTCCCTAGGTGGGAAGATAAGCTTCATCTAACTCCTCTGAGACTGTAGAAGGAGAAGAGATGGAATCAATAGTGGCATTAACAACAACTTGATAATCCACTTCCACTGTAGATAAGGGAACCCAAGGTTTATGATGGGATGGAAGGACCCAAGGATCAGTTTTATCAACAACTGTCTAGATAGACTTCCCTACACTTGTATAATTTAAGTAATTAATAGGGGCTGGGATATTAAATGTGGCCATTAAAGATGCATACATTCCAACTCCCATGCTCTCATTATCTGGTTTGGTCTGAGCTATCAAAGGTAGCGTGTACTCATTAGTCTCCAAATAACCCTTCTAAGTAAAACTAAGTAGGTCAACAGTAACCAAATTCCCTTTGGGTGGAAACACCATGTTAACCCAAAAAATCCCTCACTCAGCTCTACATCACCTACACCACCCAAGGACACCCATGCACGACCCTCATTTCACCCCATTTGACCCCCACACCCTTAAGAAGGATTAAAAGCATGAAAAAGGGATTAAAAACCCCTAAAAAGAACCTAAATAGCTCTCATAGGGGCTAAAACCTCCAAAAGGGGGATAAAACCCCTCAAAGGAGCCTAAAACCCTAAAAGGAGCTAAAGATTGAGTGAAAGGGGCTAAATCCCTGACTAGAGGCTTAAAACCCTAAAAAAGCTATAAATAGAGGGGTGGGGGTCACTCTCAAAACATTCCTCCCTTGCATATTGTTATGCTACCCGAGTGGATGCCTTGAGACCGTTTTCCTCTCAAGCCATTCACACTCCCTCTCATCCATCCTCCCATTGAGCCATAGCTCCCCCATTCTCAAGAGAGAGGTGCTTCTCCAAGCTAGGGCATGGTGGCCCATTTCCACCAAGAGGTATAAGCTTTGTTTAATGTCATTTTTATTATAGTTTTTCTAACTTAGTTTGCTTGCAAGTTCATTATATGTTCTAACAAGTTGTATGCAAGTTTCTGGAGTCTAACCTTGTGTGCAGGGTTTCCATTTCTTTCTTTTATGTTCTCTTTGCTTCATTTCTATTTCATTTTTATTGCATTACTATCAGGAACCCTACCCTTCCCTCATATACATGGAAGGTATCCATTCCTTCCCTATAGTAAGGGAGAAATCCCTGCTACAAAACTGGCGACCATACCAGGTTGATCCCCCATATGATCCCTGGGTTTATTTCCCAAAGTTTTAGTTTTTTTTATGTTATGTTAACCTAGTTTAATTGTCTGTTAAATCTAGTTTAGATCTCTATTTATTTGCATTTCTAGTTACTTCCGAGCCTCCTCAAGGCCAATCCGAGCCCATTTGACCACAGTACAGGTTACTGTCAGCCGAATCTGACTCAGGACCAAAAACTTTTCCCTTTCCGGAGTAGGTCACTCTTATCGGGCCCAAAGAGGGGACCAAGTCGCTCATTCTAGCCTAACAGGTGTGACTAGGTCTCCCATTTTGCCTCAAAAGGTGTGACCCCCTCCCAGAAGTCAGCCCACTTCTGTCTACAGATTCTGAGCAACCCCCTCTCTTGTTTCTAGGAAAATTTGGCGACCCCCTTTCCATATTTGACCCGAAAAGTGCGATCTGTCTCTCAGAGTTTGATTTTTTTAAAGTTAAGGACTGTCAGTGCAACTCAGCTACCTCTTTCCATCAAAACTATTTCTGTTTCTATTTTTGTTTCTCTTTCTGTTCATTTCATTTGTAGTATGTGTAAATCAAAGTGTAAATCAATGGTTAATGGATTAATGAACATGAACAAAGCTTGATTAAAATTTACTTAAAATCAACATCTTTCCTATCCCTTCCTCCTCTACCCAGTCATCACCCTTTGGGGTATTCTGGGATAAGATGAAGGGTGAAGCTCGTATAGTAATAGGCACTTCACCTATTATTTTTCGAAGCTACCAAAAACAAGTGACTTGGAAGGTAGAGGGGGTAGAGAAGGAGGGCTTCTCACGGCACTCAGCATCCTCCATGTTGACCAAACTTGCATCTGGAGGGTGACCTATGGATCTACGAATGGGATTAGTCCCATTGTGTTGAGAGCCCAACACCCTTTCCTAGTTGAAGAGAAATATAGGTGTAAGGTAGTCACCTAGTCAGGATATCATAGTTCAGGTTCACAAATGGTACATGTGTAAAATTTCTTATGACCGTTTTATTTCTTTCATTCACAATGTTATGAACTCTGTGGAATATTCATAAACCATTTAAGCAGCCACCAGGTATAATAGAAAAATAAAAGACATACACACCATACCATATAAATCAACCCAACTCAATTCATGATGTTGAGTGAGCCAATAAATTTTATAATTTACACTAAGTTAAACATCTGCAGTCTTTGAGGACATAAGTCCCTAACTACCTTAACCATGGGAAGTACTTGGGTTCATCCCAGAAACACATTGTGAGGAGTACCACGGGAACCCCAAAGTAGCTAGCTACTGAGAGGAATTGCCAATCGAAACGGGAAATGACCCCCATCGATTGACTAGCACTCCCATGAGGAAAAAGCCAAGCGTTGTCTTCTGGCAGTCTTGGTCACCGAGTGACCACTTGAAGCCAATATGAAGCCATTAAAATCGGGGTCCAAAAATCATTACCACCATTTTGACATACAAATCTAACACGATTGATCCCTCACACTCTTCCTCATGCCTAAGAAGTGAACCACCACAGTACAGGTCATTAAACCAATATCATCGAGACCATTCTAGATGACCTTCCACACAATCAGAAGGCCACAAAGCCTTTGATTCAAATTCAGACCCATATCAGTCTGAACCAGATCTACATGCTGCACCATTAAGCCCCATGGCTAGTGCAAACCCAAATCCATTTTCCAGTGTAGTAATTGCTAGTGGACCCATGTCCACACCACAAACCACCACCAACACCCCTACAGGTGGCCCTAGCACGGTCATGCAAACCGTCATAAGCCAGCTACCACCACCCATATTGAGAAATCAAGTTGTCCCACCTACAACTCATGGGGGCAGTATGCCTTCAACCCACACTGTCCCACTTGGGATACATGGGGGTAGTGGCCCTTCCACCTACACTGCCCCTCCTTTCATACATGGGGGCAGTGGCCCTTCCACCCACACTGTCTCTCCCAACACACTTGGGGGCACTAGCCCATCCACAATGGTGCCTCAAGTACCCCCAGTTATGCAGGTGCATCATGTCCCTGCAAACCCCATTATCATGGCTGCCCCATCTCACATCAACCTTGGTTCAAACCTTCCTTTCATGGCACATCTCAACTTTCCTGACTTGGCTCGGTTAACAAATGACCCTTTCCACCATCAAACTTATTGGCCTCCCATGCCAACCAAACTTCCCTCAGACATACCCAAGTTTGAAGGGAAGGTAGAGGAGTGCCCCCAAAACCACATCATGATGTTTCATCTATGGTTCTCATCAAACAACATCATATGATTATTCGATCAGGCTAATACTATTCCAATGTACCCTCACAGGTGTTGCAGCCAAGTGGTACATTGAGCTACCACAAGCCAAGTACCTGGATTTCAACTCCATGGATTTCATGTTACTGCAATATTTCCAACTTCCCGTCAGATATGATGAAGGGGTGGATATCTTGTTATCTTACCACTGGAATATTGCGACCCACATAACCAACCACATCCATGAGTGGTGGTGAAGCCGTAGTTTGTGTAAGATCCAACTTGATGACAGGATCTTCCTAGATTGGTTCCTTAAAACTTTGTTTCCACCTAGAGCAAAGAACATCACATCCGAACGTCCCCAATCTGAAGAGGAGGCCATATTGAAAGCATAGCAGTTTGATCTGATCTATGCACAGTCTAGATACCTTTACACCATCATTCCAGACGCTCCCTGTGTAGGCACCTCCTACCAGGATGCACTGGGGACATCCCATGCTACAAATGGCATCATAGGTTCTATCTTTCACCAACCACAGCACCGTCTGACACCACTTGCAATACCACCACAACCAAGCAACACCCCTAGTGTTTCTTACCAAAACCAAACTCCGGACTATGCAAGAATGATGTCCAAGTATGAATCCACAACTTCTTATGCACAACCTGCCCCACTGCAGCAAGCCCAGGAATTGTCTTGGATGACACAACAATACGCGGGAAAAATGCCCACATTTGTGGCACCGGCACCCACCTAATTTTACTATGCACCATCGGTGCAAGCTGTCCAAGCCCTTTCCCCAGGTCCACCTACTCCATTGGGACAGGTTTTTGCAAAACAAAACCATCCCAACCAGCCAGCCCCCAATAACCAACAAGGGAAAGCCAAGAATAGCCAACCCTAGAACCAAGGCAACAATCAACCACAGGGAGGCAGTCAACAACCAAATCCTCCCAACAATGTCATGGCGAATCGACCATCCCAAAATCCTCAATGACCAAATGCACCAAGATGCAACGCTCCATTGCGAACAAACCAACCATGCACACTATGCAAGGTTTACGAGCACTACACATTCGAGTGTCCCTTCATGGGTTGCGCTAAACAAGCCATTAGAAATGAGGTTTAACATGCCACCAATACAACGGACCAAGTCCAACCCAACCCGACACCACAAGGACCTCCTCCTATGGTGCTCCAAAACCCATTACCAGTCCAAGGATTGGTGTCAACCACACCCCCTCCCCAACCCAATCCCAACGCTCCAGAAGCACCTCCCATGACATAAATAGATGTCCACCACCTCCTAGCTATGAAAACTAAAGAGGTCAATCTATAAACCAGATGAAATCAGTACAGAACCAACACTGAACCTGCTGACACATCAGTGGAATCTATGTCTAAAACAGTCAAGGCACCTCTTCAGTTACCCCCTTTCCCACACCCCCCATTATGTTGGGTTTCCAACAATGCCACGGCTAGAGCTGTTGTCAGCTACAACATCATGGATGATTTGGCCCAAACACCTACCGCCATGTCCCTTCTTGAGGTACTCAAAACTTTCCCAACATAGCGGAAATCCTTACTAGCCACCTTAGGGGCTGTGGACCCCTCTAACTCTAAGTTGATCACATTCGACACAAAGAATGGAGAACCACAAACGCCATCAACCATTGCCTTTGAAATCCCGATGTCTATCCGAAATTTGGTCTTGCATTGGTGTGTAGTGGGTGAGGGGGCATCCATGTGTGTTATGTCTACCCTATTCTGGCAGAAACTTGGATCCCCAATTCTGCAACCATCCTCCACAACTCTGCGGGCTTATGATGGCCATCCCACTAAAGCCCAAGGAATCCTCCCCCATGTCCCCATCACATTAGCCGGGAAGAAAGTACTGATTGACATAGAGGTTGTCAATGTTCAATTGGACTATAACCTTCTCCTCATAAGAAGTTATATCTATGCCATGAGATCCGTAGCTTCAACTGTATTCCGTCTCATGATGTTCCCCCACGAAGGGAAAATTATGATGGTTGACCAACTGAATTATCACGATCTGCAAGGGCTAACGGCACCCACCAACTTTATCCCTACGATCAACACCATTGATCCACAAGGGCATACCACACCCGCCAATGTTATCCATGTGGTCAATGCCATGGTTGATAACATACCAGCCTCCCCATTGTTGAATGTGGGCCCTGGGTTGTTTTCTGATACCACCATGATGGCTTCTTTCCCCTTAGTATCACCACCATCGACACCAAATGAGACTGCAGACTTGTGCATGCTCTCATCTAGGACTGCTGCACCCAAACAATAATCACAGTTGCAGCCCCAACTGTAACCACAACACCATCTGCAGCTGCAACATCATCCGTAGCTACAGCATTACGCACAGCCGCAACCACAACCTCATCCCCACATACAACCATCAAGGAGTTATCTGGGCTCCTCCCCAATCTACACAATTCCCTTCCTCTTTCCCCCGCTTGGTATCATGAGAAAGCCAATAATGGCCACCTTAAACTTACCCAACTTTACATTGGGAATTCTTGTGTGGTATCTTGATCCACCAGCTCAACCACCAATTCCTTAGGTAGTCTTAACCCCCATGCAACCCATTGCAGTTGAGTCTCATCCTCCACTCAGCCTACAAAAACCAAGCACTGCACCCACACCTGCACCACCCCACCCAAAAAGGGCCAGGGGCAAGAACGTGAAAGCTACCGCTGAACCTCGACAGATCCCAACTTGTGCTATTTGCGAAGAACAAGGCCATCCAACTCAAAACTGCCCTAAGATTCCTATAATCCGAGCGGATTTGGATGCCATGGATACAACGAAAAACCTCCCCGTGGTTGAACTTCCAAGCGAGCCAATAGTGAGAAACAAGTCATTGAGAACAAACCATGCTTGCACCCTTAGCGGTTTGTATGGACACTATTCTCACCACTGCCAAGACTTGTCCAAGTTTTCAATGGCTCTAGCCAACCTTCGACAACATTCCCTTGAATCTGCGATCACTCTGATTGAAGAAGTTCACCCCCGACCTCCTTCTTCAGACACCATGTCTATTTACATGATGTCTAGTTCTAAAAACCCTTTTGTATCCACCATCACCAATGGTCCATCAGACTTGTCTCTTCATTGCTTCCACAATGATGAGGAGATACTTAAAGCCTTAACCACCCCAGAATACCCATGCGATGACCTGCACCATCCACAGTCGCAGCACCATCTACAACCACAACGCCAACCATAGTTGCATATCCATCCATAGCCACAACCCCAGCCACATACGCAACCTCAGTTGCAACCTCAACCTTAGTTACCAGGGAAATAGTGGGGTTCATTCCCACTTAACATGATCCTTTTCCTTTTCCTTTTCCTACCATCCGGGATCATGAGTAAGTCTATATTGGAAACCCGCAATCTACAGGATTTCACACTAGGAGTTCCTGTGTGGTACCTTGAACCATGTACCCTACCTCTGAGGCCCCAGGATGTGTTAGCTCATTTCCATACAATTGAGATGATGTTGCACCTACCTCTGGGTCAATCAAAGACTCTTCCCATCTCCAAGCCTACCCCTCTTCCTCCAATAGAGACTGGGGGCAAGGCCACCAAAGCCACAACCAATACCATTTACATGATCGCTAGCACCAGTCGCCCTTCTGTCTCATCACTTGTGGAAGATCCATCTGATCTATCATGGCACCACTTACACAATGATAGAGAGATCTATAAGACCACCTCTAGTTTTACCCCATTCCCTTTAAACCATAGTGTGGAATTGGTTCTTCCCATAAAATACCATATTCTTTCATCCCGCCTTGCCAATGACCTTCGTCTCGGTAAGGGGGCATACCTCTTCACTGACTCAGATGGTCGACTCTTGAAGAAGTTGCGTAATGAGCTCCACCTCAAGAGAGTCTATGCCTAATATAACCACTATGAGTCCCTTGTAGCGTAGTTTTTTCCAGTTCAGAGTCACCCGGAGCCTGTTTGAGACACCTCTCACACCTCCAGGCTCAAATTTTCATCCTCTATCTTTTTATGAGACCATCATCTCATGTTTAACAAGTAATTTTTGGGACCGCTTCCCAAAATTTTCCTTGATTTACGACCCACATCATGGTGATACAAGTATCTTTGGACCCGTACTTGCATCACACTTTCCTAGTGCCACTCATGCGAGTTTTTGGGCCACCGCCCATCAAGGAACATCATTTTTGTTTTTAACACATAGTTGTATACTCCGTCCACCGCACCTTATGCGGATATCCAAACCATTGTCTGAAAGATGGATCATTTCCTCTACATGCATTTAGCATATAACTGCCTCCAGACTTGCACTCACATCACATGTAGTCAATTCCATCCTCCACAATTCACACATGACTCTCCTGACCTCTGTCTGAGAGCCACCTTGGTTTGCATGCCTCTGCTGTGATCTATCCCGTGCATGTATTGGTATGTTTAAGAGACATCTGCTCCGTCCATACTGTGCAGATGACCTTTGGACCACTATTCACCATCCCAACATGGGGCACTTCTTGTGCCACCACAATCGGTTGACCATACTAGAGTTTCTTTTAAGCTCTTTTCTGACTCCTAAAAGAATGAAAAGATTTCAGAGTGCAGCTGCTTCCTTTCCCACTCGTTAAAGTATAGGAAAGGGAATCTACATTGTCTCATTTATCTCCTTTTGTGGACTATGTAGACCATCAAATGAAAAGGACCACCTTGGCACATTTAAGCCAAGACCGTTCCCATCTACATAATTTTATGCTTTCTCAGGTAGAGGGGTCCAACTTTACAAAAAAGATCACCATGGGTTGTCGTTAAGCTCTTTTCCAGCCTTCTCATCAAGAAAATATCACCGAGAAAACTTGGTTTCGTTCATGCTCGTAAAAGTATCTGAATGACCGTCCATTCAGTATAGGTTTAACCTTTTCTGTCCTGATTGAACTACCAACGGTAAAGAAGTCTCTCATTCCCTACCGAATGGGTGAGCTCTCCTATGCATACTTTTATCCTTTTTTGGGCATAGGAGACTACCAATGAAAAAGATCCTCCACTGGCATCTTCTTCATGCTTTCAGACTCTCTAAAATTGAAAGCACCATCAAGCATTTACTTTCTTGGGATCGCCAAAAATCCATGAGATGGTACCACAACGGTGTCTCTAGACACCACCCCATAGATGATAGTTTGGCAGCATTCCCACTTTCGGTCGCCTTTGTTTAGAGTACTCTGCAATGTGTCTTCCTTGGATCCCATCAATAACAAAAGTGTTTGCCTCCCCCAAGTATTTCCCATCTATAGTGGCATTCCCGGTATTACAGCTATGATCCCATTCCCATGAGTCAATTTCATTTGTTGCCTGGTCCGCCCTGCCATCATACTCTAAACAAAGGAAATTTGAGTCTACTACACTCCCTCTGCCCCTGTTCAACTATTTCCCTCCCCCCCCCCCCCATTTAGTGGGTCAATCCTCAGATTGTCTCACATATTTCAGTTATCTCCCTCATGCTTCTGGTCAAGGAAACATCATTGCCTTGACCAAGGGCAGGTCTCCCTCTATTGACGACAACACACATATTCTAGAGGATAGACCCAGAGGTCCGTGTATCTTGGTTTCATTAACCTCATTGATGATTTCTTTGGACCACTTAAGAGGAGTCCTTAATGCCTCTCGGGATGGTTGTTTCTCATGTGCTCGACTCTAGCTACATCATCGCACCGTTGAGATTCATACAAGGTATTGGTTCATGCAGTATTTGGTTGAAGACCCCAGATGTCACCTAACTCTAGCACATTGATGATTCTATTCGAGGGACCTAAACAGGTTTATGTCCCTTGTCATTTCTGGGTTGCGTTGGAGACAGTGTTCAGAAGCCCCAGCAGTGCTTCTATATATATTTATGATTGATGCAGCATACTTATACCACAGAGACTCTGACTCTCCATCAATGATTCCATATAGCTATGTACCGTTCCAAGATCCAGCATGCTATTAGTCATGAAGATATATAACTCCATGAGAATGCCATGGGTCCAATGTAGCAGTTCTTCAGATCAGTATTGTATTCAGCCTCTCATTGAGGCAACCACTATTTATCATTAGTTGTATATGTTTGGCTCTTGTATTATAGAGCATAGATCACATTATTGTTTCGGCATTATTATGAGCATGGGGATTCCCGCCTCATCCATATACATGTTACACATTATTTGTATCTCATCCATTAATGGGAACCAAATTTAATACAAAAACCAAAATCCACCATGCCCCAGCCCAGGAAGCACCACCTCTCCACAGAAAATCCTATGATGTCCATCAGCCATACGATGATCTCCTTCCCTCACACATCAGGGGGAAATATGTTAACCCAAAAAATCCCTCACTCAGCTCTACATGGCCTACACCACCCAACGACACCCATGCATGACCCTCATTTGACCCCATTTGACCCCCAAGCCCTCAAGAAGGCTTAAAAACATGAAAAATGGCTTAAAAACCCCTAAAAAGAGCCTAAATATCTCTCATAGGGGCTAAATCCTCCAAAAAGGGGCTAAAACCCCTCAAAGGATCCTAAAACCATAAAAGGAGCTAAAGATTGAGCGAAAGCGGATAAAAGCCCAAAAAAAGGGCTAAAGTCTTGACCAGGGGCTTAGAACCCTAAAAAATCTATAAATAGAGGGGTGGGGGTCACTCTCAAAACATTCCTCCCTTGCATACTATTATGCTTCCTGAGTGGATTCCTTGAGACCATTTGCCTCTCAAGCCATTCACACTCCCTCTCATCCATCCTCCCATTGAGCCATAGCTCCCCCATTCTCAAGAGAGGGGTGCTTCTCCAAGCTAGGGCATGGTGGCCCGTTTCCACCAAGAGGTATAAGCTTTGTTTAATGTCATTTTTATTCTAGTTTTTCTAACTTAGTTTGCTTGCAGGTTCATTTTATGTTCTAACAAGTTGTATGTAGGGTTCTGAAATCTAACCTTCTGTGCAGGGTTACCATTTCTTTCTTTTATGTTCTCTTTGGTTCATTTATGTTTCATTTTTCTTGCATTACCATCAAGAACCCTATCCTTCCATCCCATAGACGGAAGGTAGCCATTACTGCCCTATAGTAAGGGAGAAATCCCTGCTACATGTTGGGGCTCGGACCTTGAAGGTCCTTAATTTTGGAAACTCCGCGGTTTTGGTGCGAAGCTTGTAAGCAGAGTTGCGGTCCAAAATAGTCTTAGGGGTTTCAGGGTTGGGTCGAAGCCCCTCTTTTTGTAAATAACCCATGGTTTAAGCCCATGGTTTTTAAGCCCATGGTATTGTAATAGTGCACTTGTATAAATAGGCACTTATGTAAAGGAGAAAAGAGATTTTTTGAAGGTTTTTGTATGATGACAATTTGATGCGAAGAAGCTAAGGTCTATTTTTGGGGTTTAAGGTTAAGTCCCATCTAAGTGCGTGGACGACCTCTGTAGCTGAGTGCGCAAAGGGTTTTTGGAAGAAAGGTTCTGCAGCTAAGTGCACAATTTTGGGTTGTTGAGAAGATCTGTAGCTGAGTGCGCAGATCAGAACTGTATTGTTTGTAAAGTGTTGAATATAAAACGTAGTTCTGTGGACGTAGCCCCTACACTGGGGGTGAACCACGTATATCTTGTGTTGTGGTGGTTCCTTTTAGTTTTTGTGATGTTATGTTTTATGCATTTGATAAGTAGATAAATGATAAAGTAAGATAAATTGCTAAGTATTAACTTCGCTGTGAATTCCTAGTTAAGGGTTAAGCAAGAAACTGTCTTTTTATCTAAACTGTGAAGCTATTGAAGTGAATATCGAAGCTCTATATTGTATGATTATTCTTGGTTAAGGCTAAAGGTACAGTAATATCCCTCTTTTGCCTCTAGAAACTGGATTCTGCGGCACCCCATAGCTGTTTCGGGCGAGACTGCAACCTGTTCGCAGGTTGTTTCCGAAAGGGCCAACACTATGGATCTCTTTGTTGGTGCGAAGATAAAAGTATAAGAACCCAGGTCTACAAGAATCCCAACAAATTGGTTCCATTGCCGGTTGAACCAGTATCTGCTTTAAGAGGGATCTATGTCGTACCTGGAGGGATATGTTTTGGAGGCCCTCAGTAAAAGAAATCTGTGACTGGGTTGGAGATACTTATCTGAAATTTGCTGAACAAGAAAATAAGGACCCTCGTCATAGCTTAGATGACTTCTTGAAAAGGTGTGTTTTTACTGATATTTATGAAATTTTCTTTGCTAGTATCCACATAGAATTGCACCAGTGGTTATCCGTGTTGACAGAAAGAAAGACAAACTTCAAAGAAGATCAGTTTCCCGACTGGACCCCAGAAAGAATTAAGTTGTTGAAAAATATGAGCAACGCACTATTAAGAGCTGTTGATTTCTGGACAACGCGAACCCTTGAAGCATTTGTGACGGAGTTCGCCATCGACACACATACTTCTTTCAGCGAAGCAGAAAGACAATTTTTCAAAGGACCAAGGGGTAAGTACCTGAATTCATTAAGTCTGAAAATTAAAATGCTCTTGGCTGAGAAAGGCATATTGCTTATCAAATCAGATTGCTAGATTTATTGCTACTAACCTATGTTTGAAAGCAAAAGTGACTTAGACGAGCAAAGTGGTTTGCTTCGCAATGATAAAAGATACAAGAGAACTCTTGGATCCTATACCCTAGGCTAGAATACCGATTATACTCCATTAAGTCCAGAAGAGTCTGAATCTGAAGAAACCCTCCTATAACTCCACTGCGAAGATCTATTATCCCTGAGAACCCTTCGCAGTCTGAAAGTAACCCTAGCCCGAGTAGTCCTGTCGCAGGTCAGTCTACCTCAGAAAGTTTCCTTCCTCATGTTACAAGTCTTCACCCTCATCCTCCCCCTCCTCCCCCCCCTCGATTCACTATGGCCCATATGAATGATGATATCAAGCTCCCAATTTTTAAAGGAACTAGATCAAAGGATCCAGAGCAATTTTGGTTCCTATGCGAAGCTGTTTGGAATGCTAAGAATATTATGGATCAAAATACAAGAACAACGCAATTGGTCACCTCTTTCAGAGACCAAGCTTTGACCTGGTTTATGAATTTTTCCAGTACTCAGAACTATATCTTGGCTGATATTAAAAAAACAATGATCAAAGAATTCAAGAAGCCTAAATCAGAGTCACAGTGTATAACTAAACTGAAAGAAATTCAGTAGAAGCGAGGTGAATCAGTATGGGACTTTGATCAGAGGTTCAAGGTTCTGTTGGATCAAGTTAGTTTCACTATTGGACCAGAACTACATAAAGAATGGTTCATCGCAGCACTATTACCTCATATCAGGACTCCACTTATGCAATAGAAGGTTGCTGATCAGCAAGAGGCGTTGGAAATTTCTATGAAAATTGCAACATCTCCTATTGGAGATAATTCTGGAATAGCCCAAATACAAGCACAGTTAGTAGAAATGGCTTTGGAGCTTCATGACATAAGAAAAGAGAAATCTATTTGAGAAGAGGTTTGGTGTACATGATGTAAGACAGAAGGTCACGACAAAGAACAGTGTCCTGCATTAAGAAATTATTTGAATACTGGTGCACTGAACCCGTTTAACCCTAATGTCCTATATTGTGAGATCTGTCGAACAACTGGCCAGCATCGACCTGAAGATTGCTATTTGCTGCAGAGATATGTTCAAGTACCTAAGAATCCCTACTGCAAGTTCTGTAAGTCAGTTGGACACAACAAAGACGAATGTCCTAGCTTTGACCTCATGAGAGAGCGAACTTATGATGCTTATAGGGTACAACCCGATGCACAAAGCAATGATGGATATGGTTACCATGGTAGTACATCAGGTCAAGGTAATTTCAAAGGTCGTGGTTGTGGTGGTATTCCTAGAAGAGGTCAAGGCCATGTTATTTTCTATAACTGTAATTAAGTAGTACATGTAGCTAGAGACTGTCAGAACCCAACTACGACATGTCAATATTGCAGAGCAATCCATCATGTGATTGAGCAATGCCCACAGTTGATAGCCAAGATACAAGAAAGAAATGGCGCTCCTACTTAGAATGTTCAGATGATTGCTGTAGAGAAAAGACCTGTCCCAGCCATTGACGTTGTTACAAGAAGTGTAGCTACAACGCAAGTGCAGAATAAGGGGAAACAGCCTGACAAGGCTTGGGTCCGCAAGACCCCAAAAAAAATTCCATCCTTCGATGTTGGAAGAGAAAAAGGAACATTTATGGAAGCTAAAAAATACTTTGCTGATCCGAGAACATCAGTAGCAACTACACAATAGAATCAACAGCAGTTATAGTTTCAAGAAGCTTCGTCGGATCAAGTAAGTACACTAACATCATTTTTACAGAGTTGTATGAAGCTATTAAGAAATCAGAATGCTTTGAATGAGTTACAGAAAGTTATTCAGTCTTGCGAACCTTAGCGAAGCTCTGATAGAAGAAAAACTGTTAATAGAGTTAGAAGGACTGGAAAAGAAATGAGATTGCGTGCTCAGATAGGAGATTATGACATGACTGATATCATTTTAGACCTAGGATCAGAAGTGAATGTCCTAACTAAGCAGACATGGGAACAAATGGGAAGACCTACACTTGAATGGTCCCCTATACAGTTGAGATTAGCCAATCAGTAGAAGATTGTGCCCTTGGGAAGATTCCCTAGTGTACCAGTGGACATTGATGGAGTCAGTACCTTAGCAAATTTTGAAGTCATTGAAATAATCGATGATAGAAACCCCTATCCAACATTGCTAGGGATTGAATGGGCAATAGACAATTATGCAGTAATCAACCTTAAGAATAGACAGATGACTTTTGAAGGAAAAGGCTTGAGAGTCATAGTACTGTTGGACCCTTCTCAAGGAGAAAGGTATACAAAGCCAGTCAGAGATGAAGATCAGGATGTTTTGGATCATATTTACAACATCGCAGCTAAAGAATAAGACTATGTTAACCCTACTACTGAAGGTATAATGGATTGGTAGTGTGACAGTTCTTGCGTGACTGATTCAGACGAAGGCCTAGAGAATTGGCAGAATAGACTTTACGAGCTACATGGACATCGATGTGCAAGAATTACCAAGTCTATCATATGGGTTGGCTCACAGCCAAGAATCTTACCTACTTTTGATGGCTTGACAGACCCAGAAGATTTTATTGTACAATTCTCAGAACAAGTACCAGATTCACAGAAAATGGAGACTCTAGATTTAGTATTCAGAGCCATAGCTTCCAGATGGTGGAATGGTCATAAAAAGTATATTCATAGTTGGAGAGCTTGTCAAAATTTTCTTCGCCTGAGATTCATGGATCAACCTCAGAAGGTGCGAAGCAGATTTAATGGTAAGACTAGCCCTCAGTAACATTTGGAGCAGTGTTATGAAGCATGGAAGCAAGTACCTTGTGAAGAATGGGTACATAGGTTTGTACACACTCTGGAACCTGTAGCAAAGAATTGGTATGCAGAGGTGGAGCTTTGCCATGGTATTGTAAGTTGGGTTAGCCTTGTTGATAGTTTTGTGCTCACATTTTCTATTAATGAGGATTTCCTTGCTTTGGACGCAGCTATTAGGGTGATATATACTAAGGTGTTTGATGATAAAGAAATAGTCGAGTACCAACCTGATTGGAAGGAACAAGAAGCTAATGCAGTAGAATGTTATAACCTCGCCATTGATGAAGATGATGACCCTCACAAAACTAATATTCCTAAGTCAAAAGGACATTGCGAAGTACATGGACTAGCAGTCGAATCACCTGAAGTAACTCATCCCTTGAAAACAAGGAAAGTAAACATTGGATCAGAATAAATGCCTAAGTACGCTACCATTGGACATTATTGGGATGAAGAAATGGTAAGCAAAGTGACTGAACTCCTCCATGAGTATCAGGACTTATTTTCGACGAAGTTCTCAGAAATGAAAGGTATCCTTGGTGATATAGGAGTGATAAATCCCTTTGAAAGCTGATGTGAAGCCTATGAAACAGCGGGCTTATAGGCTGAATCCTAAGTATAAAGAAAAAGTCAGGATGGAGCTAGATAAGATGCTCACTGCAGGAATCATTGAGCCTGTCGAAGAGTCCGAATGGGTCAGCCCTATGGTGGTACAAGAAAAGAAGACCAAGGGAGAAATCAAAATCTGTGTTGATCTAAGGAAGCTGAATGATGCCTATTTACATGATCCTTTTCCTACTCCCTTTACAGATGAAGTTTTAGACAATGTCGGAGGTCAAGAAGTGTATTCTTTCACTAATGGATTTTCAAGTTACCATCAGATCAGAATTGCTCTAGAGGATCGACATAAAACAACCTTCGCTATAGAAATGGGATCTTTTCAGTATACTGTTATGCTCTTTGGATTGAAGAATGCACCTGCTATGTTTTCTAGAGTAGTCATATCTGCATTTAAGGAATTTATTCATAAGTTCTTAGAAGTTTACTTTGATGATTGGACTATATTTGGTTTATTGAAAGATCATATAGCCAGTTTAAGACTTATGCTGGACAAGTGTAGACAACATCAGATTTCATTGAACCTGAAGAAGTGTATCTCTTGTGCACCTATTGGAATTCTGCTAGGCCACATTATATGCAAGAAAGGATTGATGATGGATCCTGCGAAGATAGCCATTATTGTGAACTTACCATCTCCGAAGTCTGTTAAGAAACTTCGTGCTATGCTTGGCCATACTGGATATTACAGGAAATTCATTAAAGGATATGCTCAGATTACAGCCCCTATGGAAAAGAAATTGAAGAAAGATATTAAGTTTGAATGGACACCTGAATGTCAGGAAAGCTTCGACATTTTGAAAGAAAAGATGGTAACTGCACCTATCTTAGTATTCCTTGATTGGAATAAGGAGTTTCATGTTCATGTCGATGCATCTTCCATTGCTTTAGGTGTAGTATTGGCTCAGTCAGGTGAAGGTAATATTGATCACCCTATTGCTTTTACAAGTAGAAAATTGTCCACGGCAGAAAATAATTATACTATGACAGAACAAGAAGGTCTAGCTATGGTTTATGCCTTGCAGAAGTTTCGACATTATCTGTTAGGATCTCATTTTAAGATGCTCACTGACCATTCTGCTTTGAATTATTTGGTTAACAAGCCTATGCTAGGTGGAAGGATATGCAGATGGCTGATTTTGTTTCAGGAGTATGACTTTGAGATCATAGTTAAGCCATGAAGACTTAACCTGGGGCCTGACCACTTGTCGAGGCTCGAGTCAGGAGAAGAACCCACTAGTTTGGACGAAGGTCTTCCTGATGCCTAGTTGCTTGCCATCCGGATGGTTGATGACTATTTTCAGGATATTGTTCAGTACTTGTCTACATAGTTTGCACCCTCTAAGATGACAACACAGTAGAAGAAGTAGCTAGTGGTTAGAGCAGCTGACTTTACCTTGATAGTAGGATAGCTATATAAGATGGGACCAGATGAAATACTGCACAGATGTGTCTTGGAGCATGAAAAGCCATTGATTGTGGCTGAGGCACATTCTGGAGCAGTAGGAGGTCATTATGCAGGAAAAGCTACGGCACAGAAGATTTTGATAGCTGGATTGTGGTGGCCTATGATTCATAAGGATGCAAGAGAGTATTGCCACAGCTGTGATATCTGTCAGAGGATAGGCAAACCATCCAAGAGGGATGATATGCCTCTGGTTCCACAGGTAACTTTACAAGAATTTGACAAGTGGGCTATTGATTTTGTTGGACCAATCAATCCCCCTGCAAAGAAATCTGGAGCAAGATACATTATTATAGCAACTGATTACCTTACTCATTAGGCCGAAGCTCAAACAATCAAGAATTGTAGCACTGCTACAGCTGCGAAGTTCATATTTGATAATATTTTGTCAAGGTTTGGATGTCCTAGAATTCTTATGAGTGATCAAGGATCACATTTTCTAAATAAGACTATTGAAGCATTGACCGAAGAATTTCAAGTATATCATCAGAAGAGTACTGCCTACCATCCTCAAGCAAATGGAACTGTCGAATCCTTTAACAAGATTCTTGAGCACGCTCTGACGAAGGTTTGCAATGTTAATAAAAATGATTGGGATCTTAGAATTCCAGTAGTATTATGGGCTTATAAAACCACTTGCAAGAATTTGATAGGCCACACACCTTCTAGGCTAGTATATGGAAAAGAATCAGTTATGCCCATGGGGTACATTGTTCCTAGCCTCAAAATATCTTCCTTCACAGAGATGGATGATCCAGCTATGTTGAATGAAAGGCTGGCAAGGATACTGGAACTAGAAGAAGACAGATTCATTGCAGGTTTCCAGCAGCAAGTATAGAAAGCTAGAGAAAAAGTATGGCATGATAGACACATTAAAAAGAAGCACTTTCAGAATGGTGATCTTGTGCTCTTGTACGACAGTAAATTCATGAAGTTCCTAGGTAAGTTCAAGACACATTGGAAAGGATCATACATAGTTCGGAAAGTTACAGATGGTGGTGCAGTTCAGTTAGCCAAATTGAATGGAGAAATTTTTCCCTCCATGGTGAATGGAAGTAGATTAAAGAAGTACAAGGACAAGCCTGTACCCCCTGATCAGAAGTAATAGCAAGAAGAAGAGTCTAAGTACCAAGAAGAAAATTCTATCGTGGGTCGAAGTTCGAATTTCTGTTGAAGCTTGTGTCAAGATGGGTCGAAGGTCAATATTGTGTCGAAGGTCCTTATTGTGGTGAAGCTGAAGTTAGTGGTTGTGCCGAAGATGAAAGGTGTGTCGAAGCTTAAAATGCGACCATTGGAAAAAACCAGATTTTGCGGCGTCGGTACGTTAAGTGTATTAACTACCTGTAATGATGAGATTTTGGGAAATCTAGCGCCGTTTGGACAAGATCTACATCCGCTCTGTCAGATTTGGTGCCCTTAATGCACAGTTATGGCAGATTTGGTCATTGGATTCTATAAGAAGACACCCAGTCCTACGAATTTCGCATTACGCGTTTTCTTGACTTGAGTCCATGTCAGCTGATCACGAAGTCCAGGAATTGTTGAGAGAATTCAAATAGAGGGGTCTGCAGAACCTTATGAGCAATCCACCTGCATCTGCCCCTCGTGAAGAGAATCCCCCAACACCGAATCAGCCAATGCAGACATGATCAACCAGAAATAAATTTAAGGCAGAAGTTTGTTCTAAGCGGAACGAAGAAAGGAACAAGCCATCAGGAAAGACACATATCTTCCACCACAGCGTCCACCATATCTTCCACCTATTTGAATAGGAGTTCAGCCACCTCAGCGGACATCCAAGTTCGCATTACGCACCCCTTCCCTGCCACAGGGTGTGAAGTTGGTCGGAACGATGACAGGAAAAATAGATCGGCTCAAGTACTCAGACCATGATACGAATGATTGTGGGAAATTTTTGTAGTTTGCACCTGGGAAATAATTGCACTTTGTCCATTATTCAGAGGCCGGTGTGATGCTACTAGAATTTAAACAGTGGGCTACTGGCTTGTTGAAGATCTTGAATGTCCCCCACTTTGGTCGCAGCACGCAGGTTACCATGGTGTTCAAGCAGCTATTGGCATTGGTGCATGATGGGAACCTATGGATAGGAAGCCAAAAAATAGCTATTGATGGAGAACTAATTCATAGGATTATAGGCTTGTCGATGGAAGGGCCTGATCCTGGAATTGAGTTTGTTGGAAAACATGAGGATATGAAGCTGTCACAGCACATGAAGGACCACTTCGGCCTGACGAAAGGAAAGCGAGGGTATCAAACCTCGAAAATTCGGCACCAAAACATTTGATTTGCTGCAAAGCTCCTAGCATGCAAATTAATGTAGAAGTGTAGACCGAATGAAGTACCTGCCCCGATTTCCAGTATTGCTGCGAACTGTGCCAAAGGCTATAGTTACAAATGGGTAGAGTACGTTGCTAGGAAATTCCTCGAAGATGTCTGTGATGTGTAGGAGAAAGGTAGACCCTTTCATTACTCATGGTTGTTAGTGCTTACTGCACTGGTAGGATGGAGAGAGCCTACCGAGGCACAGTTTGTTGACATGCCTCCAGAGATGCCTAGCGTAGCAAGGTATGCATCTCTTTGGGTCTCGCAAGATAAGGCCTTGCAGCAGATGATGAACTACGTGTTCGCCTTATATGCGATGAACATTTCATATGAGATCCTGAAAAAACTGCAGCTCAGTAATGAGCTATTCTCTCAGTATGCTGGAGTGGCCAAATTCAAGGCTGACATGCACAATGTCTTCATCCAGGCCCGTGCAGATGATAAACATGCATGCTGGAAGTTTCCATACATGGTGAACCAGGAAGACATCGTCACAGTAGTCCAGCAGTGGCCGGCTGAATGGATGAAGGACGTAGGAACAAGGCCCAACATACCAGTCCCCCCAGTGACAGATGTGGGTGCAGGTCCTAGTCAGATGCCGCAGAGTGACCCACCAGAAGAGAGCGAAGAACAAGATGAGTCACAGCAGAGTGGATATGACCATGGTAGTGATGACGGAGCTGATGAAGAAGAAGAAGAATCAGTAGAGACAATTTCTGACCCTAATCGCCTAGATAAGCACAAGTCTCTAGAAGTGGAGGAATTTACAAAGCCTTCGCCCAGAAAGAAAGCTAAGGCATTGAAGGGAAAGAATATCATCAAAGATCCCGCTTTAACGATTGAAGAGCTTGATCAGGCTCTGATGAAGTCCATAGAAATATTATCCAGCAAGTGGTCAGAATTTGCAGCTACACACCTTGATGCGCTCACTGGCGTAGCGTAGCGAATTGAAGAACTTAAGGCGTTAGCAAAAAGATCAGCGATTGGCACTGTAGCAAGCAGTGCCCCAGTAGGCGCATAGCTAGATATGAGGCAATGGCCAGCCAGAAACAACAGAGGGCAAGTACCAAGTGCATCCCTCATAATAATTGATGCAGCATCTCGATCGCAGATGAGTATGACAGTTGAGATAGACTACGCCAAGTTGTCTATGCCGGAGCTGCATCTTTGTCAGTTGGCAATCATGAACGAGATCCGAGAACGCGACAGCTACTCACACATGCAGTTGGAAAATACCACGAAGTAGAGTGAGAGCCTCACAACACAGTTGGAAGAAGCTGAATAGAAAAAGAGGGAAGCAGAAAGTAAGCAGGTTGCACTAGCACGAGTATTAGATGAGGCATGTTGAAATCTCCCTAACTTCGACATGCAGGCTAAAGAAGAACCAGAGAAAAGAATAGTCAAGATGAAAGACTATGCACAATAGTATCGAAGCCAGATAGAGAAGATGAAAATAGAACATGAGGCTCAGATTGCAGAGCTTCAACTTCGCATCATTCCTGAGAGTCCACCAGAGGTTAGGGAACAGCGTCACGGAGATATTCAAGCCTCAACAACGAAGATCTCAGATCTTGTGAGTAGTGCATCAAAGTTGCTAGACGAAAGTGTCGAGGCCTGGGAAAAATTGCAGGACAACCGAGAAGTAGAAATGCTACAAGAAACCATCAAGCAGCAATAGACAGAGCTGGACGCAGTAAAGGCAGAAATTAAGACATTGCCTCCTATGCAAAATATGCTTAAGGTGAAGCATAGCAATGATCTCCAGCGAGAAATTGAGTCCTGCAGAAGGAAAGAAACATTGTTGGTGAACTCTGTGCAGCCCCTTATTAACGAGCCCTTGGAGTTGAGCACTGCTGCAGACAACCAGCTCAAAGTCTTAAAGGAGTATGATGCGTTTGCGCAGGAAAAGGCAAACGAAGCATCTGCAGCAACATTCCAAGAGATAGTAGATAAGGAGCAAGCAGCCGAAGATATCATGCACAGCCTCAACAAGCAATTTACTATCTTCACCAACAGGATTATTCCACCAAAAAAGCAGCAGAGTGTCCCGGGACGGGACACTGGTGAGTCTTAGGGGCCTGTTGGGGCTCGAACCTTGAAGGTCCTTAATTTTGGCAACTCCGTGGTTTTGGTGCAAAGCTTGTAAGTGGAGTTGCAGTCCAAAATAGTGTTAGGGTTTTCGGGGTTGGGTCAAAGCCCCTCTTTTTGTAAATAACCCATGGTTTAAGCCCATGGTTTAAACCCCTGGTATTGTAATAGTGCACTTGTATAAATAGGCACTTATGTAAAGGAGAAAAGATCTTTTTTGAAGGTTTTTGTATGATGACAATTTGATGCGAAGAAGCTAAGGTCTATTTTTGGGGTTTAAGGTTAAGTCCCAACTGAGTGCGTGGACGACCTCTGCAAGTGAGTGCACAGAGGGTTTTTGGAAGAAAGGTTCTGCAGCTAAGTGCGCAGTTTTGGGTTGTTGAGAAGATCTGCAGCTGAGTGCACAAATCAGAACTGTGTCGTTTGTAAAGTGTTGAATATAAAACGCAGTTTTGTGGACGTAGCCCCTACACTGGGGGTGAACCATGTATATCTTGTGTTGTGTTGGTTCCTTTTAGTTTTTGTGCTGTTATGTTTTATGCATTTGATAAGTAGATAAATGATAAAGTAAGATAAATTGCTATGTATTAACTTCGCTGTGAATTCCCAATTAAGGGTTAAGCAAGAAATTGTCTTTTTATCTAAACTGTGAAGCTATTGAAGTGAATATCGAAGCTCTGTATTGTATGATTATTCTTGGTTAAGGCTAAAGGTACAGTAATATCCTTCTTTTTCCTACAGAAACTAGATTCTATGGAACCCCATAGCTGTTTCAGGTGAGACTGCAACCTGTTCGCAGGTTGTTGCTGAAAGGGCCAACACTGTGGGTCTCTTTGTTGGTGCAAAGATAAAAGTATAAGAACCTGGATCTTCCCTAAGCCCAACACTACACACCAAAACTCGGAGAACATTCGAGGAAATCACACACATAGCGTAAGTCCAACTTCTCCCCAACAACAAGTTATAATCCAATGGGGTATCGATCACTTCCACCTCAACAACCACTGCTTTCCCTACCAATTTTATTTCAAAAGATGGTAGGATACCATACGGATGGAAATACCTTCCATCAAAAGTAGTAAGTAGAGTGTTTGATGGAACTAGCTCTGTGGATCCTAAGGCTTTCCAACAAGACATCGACATTACACACATGGAAGCACCTTCATTAACCACTGTATGTCCAATGGTTTTACCTCCATGGGAAACATCAATTGATAAAGCCACATGGTACAGAAGATGGATTTTAACATCTGAAATATTAAACTTCACCAACATGCTTGATGAATCCATGCTACCTATGGCTATTAAGAGGGGATCCTGGTGAGCAGGAAATCTCTGTAACACCTCCAATGCCAACATCGCACAAGAATTTTGGGATAAGTATTCAACTATGGAGTAGTTGGAAGCAGCCCTAGTGTTGGGGTTGTAAAATGATTTCTTAAAGACACATTTCGGTATCTTTGGAATTGGACCAGCTGGTTTTTCAATAAAGAGAGGGTTTGAAGCTTGATGAGTAGGATTACCCTTCTCTAGCTCCTCTGAATCATAATTCTTATTTGTTGTTTGCTGTAAAGTGCTAGATCGTACCATGTTGATATAGTTTTGATCAAGATGAGCACTAGAAGTGCCCTCAGTTACATTCGAAATAGAAGTTGCACTCTGTCCTTGGTGAAATGGATCATCCAGGACAGTCGGTTGTTGTTTTTCAGTAACTTCTAAGCTTGTTCCATAAGAGGGAATTGATAAGTAAGGTGGTCTCCCTGGCACAACTTACAAGCAAAATTGACCTTTTACTTGTCTTTTTTACCCCTATTAGCATTGTTTGTGGGTTTTTTCTTGTTTTGATTACACTCACCCTTCTTTCCTTTCTTCTTTTTCCCACTGAGTTGTTGATTTCCCTTTTGAGAATATTGTGCAAAAATATTTGCATTCTATGATGAGGGGGTGGCATCCTTAGTTTCCTTTGTTGTAGATTGCTTCACTGACAACTCATGGAGTTTCTTAGCCATTGATTCTACAGTAGGAGAACTAACTAAACCAACCAGTCCATCGGCATGGGGTCCAGGCTTGGGTTTCTCAGTGATATTTTTGGACCTCGACACCTCAAGGATGATTTCATACAAAATCCAAGACTGAGCATATATCAATTCTAACTGCTGGGACCTGAGAATTGTCTCTTCTTTCTTGGTCACCCTCTAAGTGGATACGTCCTTTAGAGATATAAGGTAGTAAATATTTTAGGAACCACTTTAATAGAAACTCGAGAGGTATAGTGGATTTTATATTCCTCTTTCGTCTTTGCCACTCTTGAATATTATCGAAAATATGTGTGGCCTTGTTTTGTCGAAAAGTCGACAACAAATCTGTGTCGGCATCATACCGGACAAGAAGCTAAAAGTGGATAAGGAACACGGTCGCTAAATCAAGAAAAATATCATAGGTAGCAGAGGGAAGTTCTATGTACCATGTTTATGCCACATGAGTCAATGTTCTTTGAAAGAGCCTCAACCAAACAAAGTCAACGTTCAGTGAGCTCAAAGAGCACCAAAGGTGGAAAGTGGTAATGTGCGCACCTGGATCTTCACCATCTTTTCCTTCAAACTTAGGAATTTCTTAGGGAATTTTAATAGGTACATGTGGCCATGTCTATGCCACAAGGGGTCATTCATTAACTTTTAAAATATGGAAATTTTAATGTTTCCAAGCAAGGAATATTTGGCCGAACCGAGGTTTGGTAATAAGGAATTTGGAATGTAAAGGAACCTTCCCCTTGGCTCCCAAACGAAAAGGTGGGGTTTCCCCCAACCACCGGTTGTGATGTAGTTGGAATAATATGAAAATGATTCCACCTGAAATCCAATGTATTACTTATTTGTGGTGCATGCTATGTGGCTTGAGCTGCTCCAGATGAAGCTGGAGTTTGAAACATAGGAGCAGGCATCCCTCCACTAAAAAGTGAAAAGGGAGAGCTCGTGAAAGGGGCTGAAACTAGTGTCTGAAAGTTATGACCAAAATCATTTGTGTTTCTAGATGACATGCCCACATATGCAGGTGAATGACCTACATAAGGAGTGGATGGATGAATTTGTCCTCCATTCCATGGAAAACCCTAGACGAATGAGGAGGATTTGCTTGGAACTCTCTGAGCACTTTTCATAAAGGAAGGAGAAGGAAAAGGTGCACTAGTAATCCCAGTGACCACCCCACTAGAAATATCTACTACATTAGAGGGCATTGAGGGTTGACCCACTCAAACACTTGGTAAAAGGAGTGCAGTATATGCACTATGTATTGGAGCACCTATCTTGGTGGGTGGGGCTCCACTAGCCAAGATGGATGAAGTTGGGGTAGAAATACCTTCTCCTGAGCTAGACATAACTCTGCTCAAAGGAACACCAATAACCTATGAACTAAAAGGGATATCCTGAACAATCACACGATCGTTCATATCAGTTAAAGGTGGATTAAAATTTCTTGCAAACTCGTCAATCTGCAAGTCTTATATCTCTACTATTGATGTTTCTTCCTGGTTAATCCTAAGTTCTGGTTGACCTGGAACTTCACTAACACCTAATGGTTCAAAAGAACCATCAGTATCTAGTCTCCACCTTTGAGGTGGTGATGGAGGATCCACTGTAAATGATTGAGGAAGGTTTTGCAACCTTCTTGACCTACAAAGAGGTTGGTCGTCCATAGCTATAAATTTGACTCACACACCTAAAGGCCAACTAAACACAAACAATCCAAAAAACACTCACTAAAATTGTCATAAGTAAAACAGACAAACCAGATATAAGATACACCTTCCAAAAGAAATCCTAGGATGATTAGGGCCCAGTTCCAACCAGTGAAGATCGAAGGATTGTTACTTGGTAATAAGTATAATACGTGACTTTCATAAAGGAAACCCACAAATTCCAAATCTAATAATGTATACACGGGTTGCAATGTCAATACTCACGAATGATACGTGGATTGCAATGGAAATAGTAGCGAATTCACCCTAATGACATAATAAAAAGTAGGTCAGGCTGGTAAGAGGATGATGCATCAAAGGTCATTCCCATCTATAGTGATTTGGCCACTTCTATCCATTTTGTCCTTTTGTGTGCCGACACATTGAGTGTCAGTAATCAGATGGAGAATTTACATTTTATAGGATAACAAGCCCATAGGTTCATAGGGAGATCTTGGTCATGAATGATGGTCTCAACTGCTTCCATGATAGTTCTATTCTTTCTTTTCACAACACCATTTTTTGGGGGATTATAGGGAGTGCTTGGTTCCCTCTTGATTCATCGATAAATGTGACATAGCACTCATATCCACTTAAGGATATGGATGGCAAATGACCACATACATCAAAATGAATTAGTTCTAATGTACCTTTGGTCTTTGTTTCACTTTTTAGAAAGGGATTCTTGATGTTCTTTCCCTTTTCACATCCCTTGCAAGTACCCTCATGTTCGATCTTCAGATCTAGTAACCCTATTACCACCTTGCTCACATAAGGAAATGCTTTGTAGTTGATATGGGCAAGTCTCCTATGCCACAGTTCACTTGATCTGGTAGTATCATGGACAAGGTTTGTCTGTGGATATCCTTTGAGTTTGTACAGTTGTTGTTCTTCTTCTCCAATGACTACAACATCTTCAAGTGTATTTCCTTTAAACAACATAATTACATGTTCATCTATAAAAGCAAATCTATATCCTTTCTTATCTAGAGCAGAGATGGAAAGTAGGTTATTTTTCAAACCTGATACATACTGTACTTCCTTCATCTTCATGGAAGTCCCAGAGTCAAGATTGTAGCTTGATTCACCAATACCTTTGATGGGATATTGATAGTCATCTCCCAATGACACCTTTTGTGGAGAGTTATTCTCTTCAAGTCTTGATAGAGTTGTCTTCTTCCCTGTCATGTGCTTAGAGGTACCACTATCAATAAGCCATGTGTCCTCTCTAGGTGTTACAGACCTAGAGAGTGCAATGAATAACACATATTCTTCTACATATTCACCTCTAGTTTTCTTTTGAGGTCTTTCTTCATCCTCATCTTCAGCTAGATGAGCATGATGTCTTTTGTTTCTCTTCTTCTTCTTTGGTGATGGACATTCTCTAGCAATATGTCCTATCTTATGACAATTGTAGCATTGATACTTTGAGTAATCCTTCTTCTTCTTCTATAATTTCTTCTTTGAAGGCTTATGATTACTCTTCCTGAAGTTTGATTGTTTTCATCCTTTAGTATGGGTAGCTAGATCCTGATCATCTTATCTAAAGAGAGATTCTCTATTGGCTACTCTAGCTTCTTCTTGTATGCAATCTTCCCATACTATTTCCAACTTCATACTTTCTTTTATAGCACATGGAGTTTGAATGAATGAGTCCCAAGGTCTAGTGAGATCATTGAGAGAACTCATAACTAGTTCATCCTCATCAAGGGTGTCTCCAATAGAACTTAGTTTCTCTTTGAACTGGGAGAACCTTGTGAAGTAATCTTGAATAGATTCTCATTTTCTCATCTTGGTGCCTTTCAATTGAGCTCTTCAATTCATCTTTATGTTTATGCTCCTTCCCTCATACATTCTAGAAAGTGCATCATACATTTTCTTAGGTGTCTTCTTAGATGACACTTGAGGGATCAAGTGATCCTTAATAGAATCAGCAATGATCCTCATTTCCTTGATTGGGTCTTCTTCATGCTTCTCCTTAGCTTCATCTTCTTCAGGTTTTGCAATATCATCCTTGATGTAATTCTCAAGGCCATTCTATTTTAGAATGATACCAATCCTATACTTACAAGCCAAGAATTTTTTTGGGCCTTCCAATTTGTCCTCAAGCTTAGTACTTGGGGCCATCTTGTCCAGTAGGTCACTAAAACATGTAATTTATCAAAATAGGAGGTCGACCTTACCAATATATGCACTTGAGGGAGGTGAGTTGGTTGATCCAAATGCTATCTGGAGATCCAAATCTTTAGTCTTCAAATCCTACTTGCGATGTTGCAATACTGTAGAAATTTTGGTTTTGTTTCACTGCAGTTTTCTGGTTCACTACCAAACTAGGGTTTGGATTTCCTGAAGAGTCAACCACCCAAAAACCTTGATCTAGGACTCAATAGATGCACTCCAGGGAGGTGAAAATTTCTATGCAAGAAGATCTTCAAAGCTCCAAATTTTACAGAAACCCTAATTTCTTCTAAAGAGGGAAGAGAGAGAATTTCACCTTGTGAAAGCTTCTCTAACCGGGTTAGCTCTAATACCATGTTAAGATCTCATATGCTAGACAATATTCGTTAGTGTTTAATTCAAATATCATAGCAGAAAAATATCCATAATCACTGATAGAAACACAATCACAAGATATACATAGTACTTATCATGGGAAACCCTCGGGGGGAAGAAAACCCAACAAAACTTCGTCTGTACAACATGTATAAAAGACAACCCAAAAATAGGTGTTCTCCTCTATTTCTCTCTCTCTCTCTCTCTCTCTCTCTCCCCTATGCGCTACTCAAGTGAGTGAGTCTGTGTCTAAATAAGAACCACAACTCCTCTATTTATACACATTGAGCCAACTGATTTTTATCCTAATCAAGTTGACCCCACTAAACTATTTGGGATGACTTCACCTAGAAAGACTCAAAACAGTATATTATATTATTAATTTTGGTACTAATGACCCAACTTACAATGGAGTCTTTACCTCATGACTCTATGATGACCAAATACAATATTAACACCCCATCAGAGGAATAATAACATCTCCCTTGGGTTACATCAGTAAAATACATTTAAAATATCCTTTGAAGTTATAATATTTCGATAGATTCACTCAAAAGGAAGGCATAGACTATGACAAAAAAATTTCTCATGTCTCCAGATATACCACCATCAAGACTATCATCTCCCTCAGTGTTGTGTTTGGATGGAAACTCCACCAAATGGATGTAAAGACAACTTTCCTTAATGGAAAGATTGAAGAGGAAGTATACATTGAACAACCAGAAGGATTTGTGACTCATGGGGAGAAGTACCATGTGTGTAAACTGAAGAAATCCTTGTATAGGATCAAACAGGCCCCGAGAATTTGGTATGCAAGAATTGATGGTTGTGTTCATAGCCTGGGGTTCTCCAAACCTGATACTAACTCCAACATGTACTTTAAGGTTGTGCACAACCATCACTTGATCCTAATTATGTATGTAGATGACTTGTTCCTTACTGGGAGGAACAACTGATATCCTAAAGCATACCCATGACTGCGGAATGTGGGACTGCAAATCCATGAGCATACCCATGACATCTAACTTGAATAAGTTACGGGACTTAGCCACTTGTTCAAAGGATGTGGATCCTACTTAGTATCGACAACTCATTAGATCCTTGATGTATCTAGTGCATATGAGACTAGATATCTCTTACATAGTGAATGCATTGAGTCAATTCATGTTTGATCTGAAGCACATACACTGGGTAGCTGCTAAACATGTAATCAAATATGTATGAGGTACTATTACGTATGGGCTCAGGTATACTTCTAGCAATGGAGTAATGTTAGTTGGATATGGTGACTTCGATTGGGCTGGCAGTGCAGTAGACTAAAAAAGCACATCAAATTACTTCTTCAGTATGGGATCGACAATGATCTCTTGGTCTAGCAGGAAGCAGGGTTAAATAGCTCAGAGAACAGTTGAAGCTGAGTATATTGTTTCTAGTTGATTCCTACAAAGAAGCGGATTAGCTTAGGAAACTTCTCTATGATCTATTTGGTGGAAATATTGAGTCAACTATTATTCATTGTGATAATCAAAGTTGCATAAAGATTTCAGAGAATCTTGTATTTCACGACAGGTCAAAAAACATTGAAATGAAGTACCACTTCATCAGAGACATAGTTCAGATAGGTACCTTGAAGCTTCAGTATATCTGTACAAATGAACAAATTGCAGAAATTTTGACCAAGCCTCTGACATCATCAAAGTTTGTGTACTTTCGTGACAATCTTGGAATTACAGAGAATACCTCTCTCATAGAGATGGAGTGTTGATTTCTCTTAATCAACATCGAGATCCATACTCTAGGAGAATGAAGGGAGGTTAGTTACCAAGAAATTAACCCAGTATGGGACTGGGGCCTCATCCTAGGGTTGAGGGCCATTCTCTAGGAGAATGGAGGAACTTGCAGTTACCAGGAAATTAACCCACTCCGGGACTGGGGCCTCAGCCTGGGGCTGAGGGCCATTCTATGAATGGAGGAACCTGGTCAGTTACAAGAAATTTAACCTAGTCCAAGACTAGGACCTCAACCTGGGATGAGGGCCATTCTTTGCGAGAATGATGGTGCTTGGTTAGTTACCAACTATTTGAGATGCAGACATCTAATGCAGCCTAGGGCTGAGGAACCTGGTCAGTTACTACGTCATCACCATAAGACCTAGACTAGGTCTGGGAAAGTGATGCACTCCTCTCCTTTATCTATGGGCTATGAGACCTTCTCTAGAGACTAGATACCCCTGGTTGAGAGACCTAGCACTTGATCTTGGTGGCAATGAGGAGATCAAGATAAATCATTTAATAATTCTCCTTATTTATGAAGATGTACTTTGAGTGGCCATGAATGGACTAAGGGGGCCCTGAAGAACTCTTGAAGATAACTTGTGTGGTCACATTAACACTTCAAGGACCATGAACCCTTGTCTTGGTCCAAGTGAGAATAAAATGAAGACCCGTGTGACTAAAAGAAAAAGACTAAAAGACCAATGGACCACAAAATATAAGTCAATGTTCAAAGATGAAAATGAATGAAAATATAATTGTTTGATGGAATATAAATAAAGAAGCATTCAATTCATTTGATCATCATCAACAACAACGCTTTTGGACTACTCCCAAATACAAATTCATGGCTTCGGTCTTCTCTCCTATCGCAACATTGGTTGACTGAGGAATTTGGTGGTTGAGGGTTTTTTTTCTATCTAGTGGTGTATTTTATTTTCTTCTTTTCTCCAAGGGGAATCTATCATCATGATAGGGCTTCTCCTCTTCCTTCATGGATCATAGAAGTTCATAGTGGAGGGTGTTCTTACTATTATATTCATCTCGGTTTCTCGATTTTTGTTTAAATTCTCTCTTTTTGGGAATTTTTGGATTTCTCGGTTTTGGAAATTTTTATCTATATTCATCTCAAAGTTTTGTGAACAATATTTCTCTTCTCAAGTACAAACTTAGTCATCTCATTTAGAGGATGAATTATTCATGCTTTGGTATTTTTGTCCTTAAAATGTTTCCTCAGGAAAAATTGCGTCTTCAAATTGTGTGGATGCTTGTTTCAATACTCAATTTGTTTTACTAATGTTAACATCTCAAGTACTATCCTTATTACAATCTGCAATTTTTTAAAATATCATACACATGTCAAAATTCAACACCTAATCTCTTCAACAAAATTGTTTTGTTGGACAATTTGTGCAATCAATGAAATTTCCCAACTAGGGAGAGGAAATCCCAACCTAAGTGGGCAAGGATGCAGGATGAAAAAATTAAGAAGTATGGATACTTATGTGATTATTTCATTCAAAGGTGACTAAAACAGCCACTAACCTGCAATCAAGGCAATAAAACATGTTAAGATTGATATATAAAGAAAATAAAATAAAAGTTAAAGATAGATTATGCCAATCCCATACAAAAATGTGATGAGAATCTAACTTGAGCTACTCCAAACCACAGTCCAACCAACCTGGATCTCAAACAAACTAAACACCAATGGTGTGAAAAAACCAAACTAAAAACAAATAATTAGAATTAGATCTCGCCAGTCTTCATGTTTTCAGTATTATCTAACACTAACCTCTTTACCTATAGTTAAAGCTCCATTTAAACATTTTTCCTTCCATGGGAAACTCTCCCAAAAATATGGAAACATTCAAGTTGCAATCAGAACTAGTTGGTAATGTCCTTGGGATAAGAAGAACTAAGAGGAAGATCTTGAATCGACCTAAAGAAATGGAAAGTAGACAATGGAAAGGATTGAGAGGGAATACAATGAGGAGACAGGGGCTTCAATCCCAAGAGGAAGGGAGGTAGACACCAAAGCATAAGGGAAGAGATGGAACACATAAATCTTCAAGAGCTAAAGATTGAAACTACTATTAGTTCAAGAGAGAAATACTAGGTGGGTGTATCTCACTATCATTTATACCTCCAAAGAGAACTAGAAAATATCCCACAATTGTACAACTTTGTCCAAAATTCCCACTTATAATGCCATTATTTAAACAAAACAAAAATAAATTGAAAGCATGAAAGTAGTAATTTATTGTACCTGTCTATTGGATGCAGAGTCCCATAACTATACAACGGAATTAATCAAGCACATGAAATAAAATTATAAATGGACAAAAGGAAGAAAACAATGTGGTTTAGACCTTCCTTATACTTGGATATATAACAAGGAATAAATGGAGATAGCGATGGATATGGGATAATTTAGTTAGAGTAGGTGCGAGGGCATAGAAACACAGGAGGAGGGATCACATGGTGGAAGGAGGGGAGGGAACAGACATGTGGGAGCATTGTTGTAGAAAAGGCAACATGTAGGAGAGTGGAGGCACCCAGAAAGAAGGAGGGGGGATGAAGGAGTGGAGGTGGAAGGGATGAGCGACGCATGTGGGTGTGGATAGAATGAGGAGTTGAAGGGAGAGTGCATGGATTTCATAGGGAAGAAGGAGAGGAGAGGACACGCTGGTGTGGGAGAAAGGGAGAGAAGGGAACATGCAATAAACATTAGGAGAGTGGAGATGTATGGATCGAAAACGGGGAAAAGGATGTGTAGAATTTAGGGTAAGGTGGGGAAGAATGGATGTAGGCCTATATTAGATTGTGGGGAAAGTGCGGGAAGGGAGCCATGATAAAAGAGAGTCATGTGGCATTCATCGTGAGGGATGGTACAATGTTTAAAGTGGAAGGGAGGGAGGATCGAATGGGTGGAGGAAATGAGTAGCGATGTATTTGTAAGCAATGAGGTGTGGTAAGAATGCAAGGGAATGGAAATGGAGATCATGGGGGAGAAGAGAAAGTGTGCAGTGTGAAGGGGATAAGAGAGAAACAATCAAGGGAATGGAGATAATTTCTTCAACCTTCACGGACTCAAACCTTCACATAGATGGCATCCAAGCTCTAATACCAATGACACAACCGAATCTGGTTGTTCAATATGAAAAGAAAATCCAACTTCTATTTTGATAATAAATATGTGAATACAAGTAAATTTATAGATAGATGATATTACAAATGGTTTTGGTCACCTTTAAATATGGCTTGGTCATTACATATGAGGATTCATGTCCTCCTATTTAAACATAATTATGTTTTTTAATTTTTATTATTACTTATTGTTATCATCTTACTTATTAATTATTTATATATTATTTTAAATATATGTAACACATTTTCATAGCTTACATCATCAACATTTCTATCATGTAAATACAACACAATTTCATCATACATCTTCATCTCATGGTACTGTAGACATTTTAAACATAGGACCAAGACCATTTTTTTTACATCTTCCCAACATTATTAATAAGGATCATAAAAAATATTAGGGATTTCATCATTTATGGATTCACTTCAGTTACTTTTTCATCTCAATTATTGAGAACATGGTATTATTTTCAACTAATTATTTAACCTTGCTTTGTAGCTTCATTCTTCTTTCCTTTTTCTACTTCAAACTTTATTCATTGTCTTTGCTTCTCTTCTCTTCAATATTTTGATTCCTCTTGCTTCTTTTCTTACTTCCCAGGAGTTCATCTTCTTTCTTTTTATTGCATCTTCTTGTCTTTCATCTTGCTCATTTTATTCATTCCATAGGTCCTTCTCTTTTAACATTCTTTCAATGTTCTTTTTTTTCATTTTTCGTCGTCTTTCATGGAGTCTACATCTTTTTCTGTCTTCATATGACTTCTTATTTTTGTACCTGCAATGTTCTTAATGAACCTACATAAAAAAAAATGTGTTTCTTGTAGGAGGACCATCTCCATCTAGCAAGACACCTATGACCTTGACCTGGAAACTGTAAATGTCACACCAATGGTATAATTTTGCATAACTTAACCTTGAATTCGACATTTTACTTTCATAATTTGGTAATGGGTCAAAATGACCCTAGCCAATAGTAGGGGTTATCCTCGACAACAAGTCCCAACTAGACCTCAAACCATTTGCAATAGGGAAACCCTTTGGATTGTGTCTAAAAAACCATTAATGTTTTTGGGTTTTACCTATTGCGACCTAGTCAACCGTTTATGATTTTTCAATTAAAATATGAAATGTAACTAAGTTAAAATGAAAAATGCAAGCGTTCAGACATACTGACTATTATAAGAAGCAAGCATATAACCATACATGTGCCTTTCAATTCCCATGAAATAGTTAATTATGGGATAAATACAAGAATATAGGGTAAATGACTACAGAGTCATTAACGGTTCTACGCCCAGAGATTTGGACAAAAATTTCTACAAAATAGAAATACAAATGCATTAGCTACATGAAGAACAATCCACAATGCAAGATACATTCATACACAATTCCAATATATACAAATACAAGAGAATAGTTTGTGATAAATAACATAGGAAACAAATATTCATGGAAAGTAACTTGGCTGAAAGTGGATTCTCCTCATTAATAGTTCCATAGTAGTACACCAAAGGACTTGAAGACAGTATGCGGACTTCAATGGATTCAGTGCCTTGGTGCAGCATGCAGCTAGGAAAGATTGATCCACTTAGAACTTGGTGAGTTCTTTCTATATTGTTTTTAGTTGTTCAGGTTGCATATACTAAAATAAGCGTTTAGAATACATTCCTTGAAGATTGATGGAGACAACAACACCGAAACAAAGACAATGGGGCAACGTTGTGTGGAAGGTTTTTTTTTGGAAGAGTCTTGGACATAGTGCTTGGGGCAATGCTGAAGACTTGAGACGAAAAAGAAAACTCTTCATTTCACATCCTTCTATTTAATTTTACTCCCTTAGAAGTTGAAAGGTTCCTTAGCGTAGTTGTCAAATTACATTGTTTTCCTGGGACTTTTCATCTTCTCTTTCTTCTTTGAATGTATTTATTTTATTTTTATTACATATGGTATGGCTATTCCTTTTAGAGGAACCTTAATCACAAAAAATTGTACTTTGTCTAATTTATTTCCCCTTCACCAAGTGTTCCTTGCTTTCGAAGTGAGGAATCATTGACTTCATAAGAAGGGGGTATTTTAGTTTGTTACAAGCGTAAAGATACTCAATGACTGATACAAAGTGTCATCTTAACTCTTCACTTGAACTAGTGATATATACTTTTCTTTGCTAGTGGTTCTAGGTTCCCATCTTCATCAGCACATTTATTCTTTAGAGATGACTCGTAAATACTCTATCGAGCCGATCAATTCTTCATATTCCAATTCCTTAATGACATGCTTGACTAAGACCTTGATTTATATAATTCCTAAAAGTATTCATCCTTACTTTCTCCTTTGATGATTTTCTTTCTCGTGGTCGTAACACTGATTATTTGTAGCAAAGATTTCTCAAAGTATCTTTCTTGTTTTTGTCATGGTAATCTTGCATCGCTTTAAATTCCCTAGATCCATACTCTTTTACTATGTTTGGTTGCCTCTTTTGAATTCACCTTTACAAATTTAAAATTCTCCATCTTCAGATAAACCTAAATTAAGGAAATAAAACACCATAAATTATCTTTTGAATTCATTTTATTGTGTCGATAGGTGCATTTCTAGAGTGTGGGTTGGCAAGATGTGCCCATCTATCCCATAAAAAAATAAAGAATGCATGTATCAATGTGTTGTAACATAGTGATGAGAAGGCATTGTGGATCTTGGGTGAGGGGAGTGTATGTCTATCTCATAAAAATAAAAATAAAAATAAATAAATAACAAATAAAAAAATAAGAATGTATGCATCAATTTGTTGTAGCATAGTGATGAAAGAGATATATATTGTAGTTTAGTGATAAGAAGTTTGCAAATTTTATTCTTCTTGACGCTTTGTAGATTAAAAGTTAAATGAACCTGTATTAGTTATAAATCAATTAGCACATTTTATTAATAAAAAAATATTATGAAATTTTTAAAAAATGACAACTTTATTTAAAAAATATGAGTGGTCCCTCCGCATGTTAAAACATGGATCAGTCCCTTTAATTAATCCAATATCCTTTTATTCGCCCAAAAATAAATCTCATTTAAAGCAAAAGGTGTTCACGAGTGCTTTGTCTTCTCCATGTCATTAAAACTTTATGAAAATGCTCGCATTCAACATGTCCCCACCTCTTTAAAATACAATTTGGTGTGCATAAAAGACTTGCAAAGCTTTCCTTTATCCACAACAGCTTTAGAATATAATATTATTTTGCATTATTTTATTCTTTTAACTATTTCCTTGTTTAAAACCTAGCCATGCCATAGAGTGACGTAGGTGGCTTCCTAGAAAATACCTACGATGGGAATCTTGTTCTATCATCAAGATTTCATAATTCACCTCCACGATAAAACAAGATCGACGCATTATCTATAATTAAAACTCCACTCAGTAAAGCAACGGTGTTCTATTCATTAAACCACCTTTGTGTCTAGGTCTTGTTTATTAACCTCGGTGATGGTTTAAATACTAACTTTGTGGAGGTTTGCGTTAGTTTAATTGTTAATTCCTCGACGTGTATACCTTAAAACTTAGTTTAAAGTATGTAGTAAATATTTCGTAATATAGTATTGAATGTTGCTTCTGTTAGGATATCATTGGTGGGATTTGATCTAATTTTTTGTGTCGAGAGGTGTTTTACAGCCTAGTATGGAGGAGATCTTGTAACGTTACGTAACGTTACTCTTTTAAATGTCGGTTATAAATAATAGTAAAAAAATTATTATGTTGTAACGTTACAAGACTAACAAAATAATAAAAAATAAAAATTTAAACTATCCGTCAAAATAAATGTCGGCCAAAAAAAACCTAATACGAGGGAGATCTTGTAGTGTTTGTTACTAACAAATAATAAAAAAATAAAAGTTTTAATTATCGGCCAAAATAAATGTCAACCAGAAAAACAACCTAATATGGGGAGATGTTGTAATGTTCCTACCTAACAAAACAATAAAAAAGTAAACATTTAATTATCCACAAAAAAAATGTGGGTCACAAAAAAAACACAATATGGGGGAGATGCTGTAATGTTCCTACCTATCAAAATAATAAAAAATAAAAAATTTGAATTATGGGCAAAAAAAATGTTGCCCTTGTACAAGGCACTGACCCTCCTTGCACATGGTTTTAAAACCATGTGCAAGGCCTCCTAAACAACCCATGGTTTTATTGTACATGGTTTAGGAGGGCCTTGAAAATGGTTTTAAGACCATGTGCAAGGCCTCCTAAACAACCCAAGGTTTTAGGAGGGCCTTGCATATGGTTTTAAAACCATGTATGGGGAGATGTTGTAATGTTCGTTCCTAACAATATAAAAAATAATAATAAATATTATATGTCGGTCATAAATAATATTAAATATTAATAATAAAAATATTATATGTAGACCTTAAATAAACAAATGTGTCTTTTGATTTGAATCAAATCAATGGCTATATATATAAGACACACCAAAGTTGATAACTTATTGAGTTCAATACCTACCAGCATAGATCCATCTGAAACCTAGACCTAGAAAGCACTAAGAGGAATCCAATTTCTTTAGGTGTAAGTTATTTTTATCTTAAATTTTTAAATGTTTATAAAAAAAATTACACCTCAAACATTTTGATCCCTTTAGTGTTTGGTAAATCCAGGTTTAACATGGATCTTTTAATTACTTTTTATTTAGTTTTATTATTGGGTTTTTATTATTTGATAAAATAGGCCACGTGTATTTTTTTGTTTATGTCGGTTAGCATAATGTTTTTTTTTTATGTCGGCTAGCATAATGTGACTAACGTGACAGGATCTCCCACATACTAAGCTGAGAGCACCTCGCTTCTCTCGGTGCAAAAAAGAGGTTTGCACCTTAGAAAATTGATCTCTCTCGGTGCTTGATAGAACCAAGAATTTGAATCTAGACTAGTTATCCAACAACTAACAACCCAAAATCACGATATTAAATACTACACTTCAATATGCTTATTACACACTTTAGTTACAAACCATACACTCTTATATATATACATTGTATATATACTAACCTACGCAGCAATCCAACTAACATAGACTATGCTAACCTAGGCGCAAACTTATCTAACACGTGAGCTATGTAAAAGAGTATGAGGTCATGGCATGATGTCCCATGATTTTATATAAGCGGGTATTTTAATTTAATTGATAAAAAAATAACTATTAATGCATCGAAAAACACGTTTTAGTCTCTATATAGAGTGGTGTTTAATATGGTATAGTATGTTTTTCTTTAATTAAATCCTCTCAACACACTATATAACCACATGAACTTTTAACTTGGATACATTTTGACGTTGATACCAAAAAGGAGAGCCCTACCTCTTTAGTTGACTTCAGGCCAAATTGTTTGTGCAGTATTCTCTACAAATTAATAACAAAACTGATTGCTCTAAGATTTAAATTCTTTTTATTTTAAAGGCTTTTTTTGGGGGAAGTAATTTGGTTTTCTTATGAACAGATAAATTTTGGAAGCGATTGACATAATCAGGAATGTCGTCACTCACCAAAAACAAAGAAATTGAGGTCTTTAATCTTGAAAATGGACCTTACAAAAGCCTATGATAAAGTTGATTGGGGTTCTTACGTCTGGTCCTAATTCAAGTTGGTGTTCTCGTGGAAGTAACGAATTGGATCCTTGCCCGTGTGTCTTCTGAAAACTTTCCTATCCTGGTCAATGGTGTTCATACTTCCTTCTTTCCAAGTTTTCGAGATATCAGGCACTAGGGTTGTCCCCTGTCACCACTTCTTTTTCTGCTAACAATTGAAGGCTTTAGCAGGCTTCTTTCTGATGCAAAACAAAAGGCCAATTTTTCAGGTATGAAGCTTGCACCTGGAATTTTTATAACTCATTTGCTTTTCATTTATGATGTCATTATCTTTGGGGAAAACTCAGTGGAAGAATGGAGGTTTTTATATAAAATTTTGGGTATATTTTACCTAGCTTTCGGGATGGAAATAAATCCAGAAAAATCAGTATTTTTCCATGCCACGATTTCCGAGGAAGAAAGGATTGAAGTGTCTTCAATTTTTGTTTATAATATGGAACCCCAAGAAAATGGTTTTAAATACCTTGGTTTCTACCTGAAACCAAACAATTACAAGAATCTGGACTGGCAGTGGCTAGTCAAAAGAATAGATAAAAAGCTAAGTAATTGGGTATACAGATTTATGTCCCTTAGAGGCAGACTTACTTTGGTGCAGGTAGTTCTTTCTAGTATTACAATCTATTGGTTCTCGCTTATGATGGTGCCTAAATTGATTACAAAGTCGATACGTTCAAAGATTTTCAATTTTCTATGGAGAGGAGTTGGCAATGGAAGTTCACTCCATCCTGTGAATTGGGAGAGACCGACAATTCCAAAAGGTTTGGGAGGTTGGAATATAAAAAAATTGGATTGGTTCAATACTGCTTTGTGCATGAAAAGCTTTTGGAAATTATAATGGGTTCAAGTCCTTGGAGCAAAGTTTATAAATAAAAATACTTAAAAGAGATGGACTGGGCAAATTGGTTCAGATTGGAGTTCATTGAAAACAACAGTTTTTCTATAATATGGAATAGTTTCATAAAGAATATCAACTGGGTAAAGAAATGGTTATCATGGGACATTGGTAATGGGAAACATGTAAGAGTTGGAATTGATCCTCTTGTGGGATTAAATGAGAACTATAAATTACCTGAAGAGATAATCAATATCTAGAATATTTAGAATTGATGACTTTGAATAAAATAAAAATACCTTCCTAGGCAGTTTTAAGAGGAAACTACTAGTTTATGTCAAAAGATTTGGGCTTTTTTTTATTATTGGGCAGAAATTTGGGATAATTATATCCTTAATTTAAATATGGCGGGTATAAGATTAAGCTCGGAGGAGGACAAACTAGCTTGGGCTTGGAATAAGGTAAATTTCTCGATAACAACAAAAGAATCCTACTCTACTATTGTCTTTTCCCAACCCAGATACAATATCAAATGGTGGCATGCCAAAGTCTGGAAGTGGTCTCTTCCCTTCAAAGCGAAATGTTTCTTTTGGATGATAATGGAAAACAAAATCCTAACTTGGCAAAATTTAAGGAAAAGAGGGTGGATAGGTCTTGGGTGTTTCCCTCTGGGAAAAAGAGAGGAAGATTCAGTTGATCATATGTTTACATCTTGTGTTTTCAGTAAAGTTGTTTGGGCCTTAGCTGCAGAGGATTTAAAAATGATTTTTGATTGGGGAGATGGACATCTCAACAAGTCTTTCGGTTCTTGGTACAAAAAGGAAAATTCTTTCAGAACTCTCCCAATCTTTATTTGTTGGAATATTTGGAAAGTTTGAAACAAGGATTTGTTTGCGAATGTTTACCCAAATGTCATTTTATGAAGTACAAAAAGTGTTTCCCTTTTTAAAGAATTTGACGAAGTAAAAGGAAAAGTCTCTCAAAAGGTTGGTCTATAAGCATGTTTTCACTTCTTTTTCAGTTGTTTCTTTTTTTGATGGTTCTTAGAACGATGGTAAGTGTGGTTACAGAATGATGCTGGAATTAAATGAATGGCACTTTTTTAATCTTTGGATGGGTGGTGAAACTGGGAGTAACACTAAAGCAAATCTTCTTAGTGTCAAGGGAATCCTTTTTTTTGCTAGCAAATGTGGCATTGACTCCTTATCTATTTTTGGAGACTCCAAGATAATTATTCAGTGGGACAAAGGGAATTTCAACATGCATGCATTCCACTTAAAAAGCTGGTGTAGCAAAACAAAGGTCTTGATGAGTTCTTTCAACTAGATTTCTTCATGCACATCTCAAGGAACTTCAACACGGAAGTTGATAAGCTGTCAAAGCTGGAAGTATCTTATGATTTTGGTACTGTATACTTTCAAGAAGTGATAGAGGGAAAAATATCTATGGAAGATTCTGTCTTTTTAGACTAAATTTTATCTGTCTAATTTTCTAGGACAAGAACAATTTAACTTTTTTTCTGCAAGTTGTTATAAACGCCTATCTTTTGAGGGGTTTGTTTAGTTAAGCAAGACAATAGTATTCATTTTAAGTTGTTCTCAGAAAATTACAATTCAGAGTTGTTTGGATATGTTTGAATATGTATTGTTTTGTAGCGATCCTTCTTTGATTCAATATGAATATCAAGCATGGTTTTTTATCGGGGAGGAAAAAAACTTGGATACATATTGTGTCATTTTAACTTCTGCATGGCTAGCGTTATATTAATGATTAGAGCGTGTAGGTAGCACTAATTTAGATTTACACATGCTTATTTTAAGATATTCTTTAAAACTTTTAAGACCATACATCCACACTAATCTAGAAAAGTGTTAGACTTAGACAACATCTGCATGTTAACATTTTTTTTTGCAAAGCAGCTAGCTTTCTAAGTGATGTGGATTGTCGATAAGTTTGAGGAGAAATAATTAGTGGCGTTCTGAAACTTTTAGGATTCAAATTTGAATTTTGTTAATCACGCCGGATTTTTAATGAGGAGCTCATCAAATATAGCCAGGTTTTCTAGTAAAAAAACCTCACTTTCATTGATCCCAAAAATTATGAACAAAATCATTTTTTAATGAAAGTTGAGGCCTTATTCTTGCGACTTAATTATCCAAATTGAATTATGTCAGCGTCCCTTTTATATATGTTATATAGGATTTCTATGTGCTAGAGATAATTCACACCATCCACCAATGATTGAGAGATATTAATCACCGAACTAGGCCAATCGGATAATTAAGGCATCTCATGCTTGACATCTAGCGGAAGATCAAGTCGTTCTTTAAACTAGCTCTAAGTTTACCAATGAACAATAAATTTCATATAAAAATAATTACATATGAGAGAGGTCCTTAATATGAGGTCAAACCACTTATGTCATGAAATATAGGGAGGATGGTTATGGCTGTGGCATGAATTGATTCGATCGTGCAAGGAAGTCTTCATGGATCAGTATAACAAAATTTCCAAGGATGTGATGGGTAAAATAGGATAATTGTTAAATTACGATATATACCAGAGAGTACTGGCTTATTTTGTAATATTGATAGTTTCCATGTAGTTCACAAACTTAGCAAGGCAAGGTAAAATCATAATTCGAAGACGATTATTGAGAACCACCCATAATTAGAGACTCAGGAGTAACATAAAGGACATTGAAATTGACCGTGATAACACTTAATCAACTATCAAAGCCATAACTTCAATCATAACAAAGAAATTCGTCATAGAAGGGGGAGAGAACTAAATCAAGCAGTGTAACTAACTCTTTCAATGACAACGATAGCATCAATGAAGATAATCATGAAGGTACCAATATAAATTTAAGCAATAATACTTAGCTCTAAGTATTCTTTATTCACCTATAAATATAGGTGACACTTGGAAACTCAAATTTAGTATGGACGAGGCCTCCTTTTCTATTCTAAAGTCAAGAAAAGTAGGAGACGCAGTTGTAGCCACAACATTATTTCAATGGATTTTACTCATGCTTGAACTCTACTTGGAATCAAAATCTCAATTTTGAGGACTTGACGCTTTACATCAATAAACTTTATCTCTAATTTTGACTTCCAAAATTTTTCATTGCATAATCAAAATCTTTACACTCACACTTTGACTTGACTTTGAGATTGCAAACCTTCTATATCTTGAATGGTTTTAATTGCTCGGATTTGACACCATATTGCGCTTGAATTTTAATCTTTAGATCAATTATTACATAAATATATTTCTATAGAAATAGCAGTTCTGATACCATGAAGAAATAGAGGCTTGATTCTATGTAGAAGCACAACATAAAGATCTAGCTACAAGACAATATCAGAAGCATGCACAAGGAAAATAGAGAGAAGAATAATGAGACTGAATACAAGAGAAGTGAAGAATAATAATTGACTATTGATAAAATGAATTGATGATTCATTAATTATGAATATTACATTGTTAATACATGCTTATAACGAAAAATAGAGCTTATATAAGACAACTCATGCTAGCCCATAAATCAGGCTTACTAAATATGATAAACTCCCATAGGTGACTAAAGCACTTTCCAAATTTGTCAAGGAGCTCATGAATTGACTAAAGAATGAGTGAGTGATGATGAGTGATGGAAAGCATTGTTAATCATGGAATCTGGAGAGAAAATTATGGAGGATGAGTTGGTCATAAAAGATTCCAGTTTGTAAGTTTGACTAGCTTTCCCTTATCTACTTAAAAGCTGGATACAATTGTCTAAAGGAAGAAAAGACAGGAAGGCACGGTTTCCATTCCAGACAGTCAATAAAGTTGGAAAACTCTAACCAGAATCAATATAAAGGCACTCCTGGGGTAAATATGACAAGTATTGACCAAGTGATGCTAGTGGATACCAACTACCTAGGCTAGTACATAGGAAACTAACCAAAATGATTAATTATTGTTATCCTAAGTATTGAATGGGTTTATAATATTCTAACACCACCATTTAATCCTGACTTTATGATGAGGCTATTTGAAATAATAAGAAATATAGATGCATATAGGGCTTGACAACAAGGCTATGCTCACCCTTTACAATTATTTATGTCCAGAAAAGTGAGGAAAGAAGCAAAACCACATGGGGAAAATCCTCCCTCAAGAAAGGACAAAGGAAAAAATGAAAAACATGTCTTCATTATATCTTTTCTTCACTTTAATGAGTTGAATGAATTGCTTCCTAAAGAAATTTATGAAGAAGTTGTAAACTCTATGATCATGAGCTAGAGCGTAGTATCTGCAAGAAAGAAGAGGAGAGACTCCTTGTAGCTCATCATCTGATGAAAGAGGAGAATTATTTGAATGCTTATTGTTTCTAACATACTTTGATATGCAAACACAATCTGAAAAGGAAAAGAGGTATGTGCATACTCCTTCCCAAAGAGTAAAAATCCAACACAATCAATTTCTTGTAGAGATGCAAAATGGTGAAATGGGCCATGTATCTTCTTTTCAAACTGCTATAGCACCTTCCCAATTCTGAAATAAGGCTGAAATTAATCTGAAATATCATTAATATTATCATATGGAGTAGAAAATACCAAATTTTTAGTGTCTCCATGAGGATATGGGGTCGAAGTAGGAAAATAATGAGCAACTAGGGAAAACTAATGAAATCGTAAATCTAAATCATGAATGGACTTGAGATATGAACCATAGATGTTTATATCAGATACAAACATGTGTAAAATAATTCCAAGGATGACTAATGTCATGGATAACTAGCTAGTGAAAAATATACAAGACTTGAAACCATTAGATATAAGTAACACTGCATAGGAGACCAATAAGGAATCAACTAGTGAACTTGGGGTTTGTATGGTATTAGGAGTATTCAAAGGATGGATAATTGTATGGATGATGTCATAACATGCATATTAGCCTACAAACTTTCTTCTAAATAAGATTCATAATCATTTTAATGGAGTGAGGAAGAGCTCGACAAAGACAAGTTAGGATCTAATGAAAAGCACAATCATTGATAGATGGATCTAGTAGATTGATAGGTGATTTATCCAAGAAAGACATTGAGATTTCTCATTCTTATATATTAGAAAATAAATATATACTAGGTATGTGAGGAAATGATTTAACTATGGAACTCAAGGAATGGTTGATATTAATTTGGGACTGCGCACTATGACAATGTTCTATTGATTCAACAGGCTTCTCTAGTTCATATGGAACTTCGGTGTTATGCTTCTCAAGTAACTGAGACATGATTTCCATTGTCTTCTTGAAATGTTTCTTCTTAGTATGAAATGCCTTGCTGCAATAAGAAAACTTGTATGTGCTTCTTTTCTTCTTTACTTTCTTCATTGAACCTTCATCAGTAAGATTCGATCTCTCATCTTCATTATCTGACTTTGGCTTCATCTCTTTCACTATTTGCTTCACTTTTGAATTTCCATTCTTACTTCCTTGAAATATAAGAGAATGATACTTTCCATTGGATATTCTAATAGCACCCATCTGGATCAACTTATCTTTCTCCTTTTCAGTGAATCAAAGCATGTACTCAAAGAAGGCATTTTCCAATTCGAAATAACAAGCCTAGTAGCATGAAACAATGACACAAAAAATGAGTATTCAAGACCCAATTTTGAAAGGATGGAAAGAATCAATTGATATTCCTTCTTATCAATCCCGCATTGCTTGAGAAATATAATAAGTAAATTGAATTTTTTGAATAACCCTTCAATGGATTCGAAACTACTTGGACTCAACGAGAATAACGCATTCTCCAACTGATGCGCTCTTATCTCATCTTGTACTCCAAAGAGAGACTCAAGTTTGGTCCATACTTGGTTTGGAGTGGTAAAACCATATATATGAAAAAGAAGATAAGGATAAATAAATAGACAAATAAATCCATAGGCTTAATCCAACCTATTATGCCACTTAGCTTTCTCAACAACAACATTGGGCTCATTCTCTAAAGCCAAAAAAACTCTATAGATTCCCTTACTGTGCAATAGAATGCCAATTTTGGATTTCCGTTGATGATAGTTGAAGTGAGTCGAGATCATATCTAAAAAGGAATTCATGCTGAGAATTCAATGCACTCTTGAAGATACTCTTTGTAACCTACATAAATATAAACTAGGAGAAAATATTGTAAGCTCAATTCAAGCTCTTCTTCAGAGAGGATAGGAGATTGGATGTGCTCTAATGTAGAGAACATATAGCTCCTCAACTCTATAGAAATTGACAACTTGAGAGCTCTGATACCATCTAGAAATAAAAGATCTAATACCATGAATAAATAGAGGCTTGATTCTATGTACAAGCATAGGATAACGATCTAGTTGCAAGACAACCTCACAAGCATGCACAAGGAAAATATAGAGAAGAATAATGAGACTAAATACAAGAGAATTGAAGAATAGTAATTGATAATTAATTAATGATGAATATTAGATTGTTAATACATCCTTATAAAGGAAAATAGAGTTTTTATAATTCAACTCATGCTAGCTCATAAATCAGGCTTACTAAATATGATAAACCCCCATAGGTGACTAAAGCACTTTCCAAAATTGTCAAGGAGCTCATGAATTGAATAAACTTAGAATTAGTTGCTTGGGACATTTACACTCCCCACCACACTCTACACCACACTGGTGGAGTATGTCGAGGGGAACTTACCAATAATCAAGCCTATTACAATGTGTTGTCAACATGTGCCATTTATTTTGGTATAACTCACTTACATGTCCACCTAGATTCCAATCTAGTAGTGTCGCAACTCAAAAATGTGTTTTGTGTACTCACTCCACTCCTCTTCTGCAAATATCCTTGAGTATGTCTCCTCATTCGACAACTTGAAATCATTATTTTCACTCACATCCCAAGGAGTTCCATCTTAGTCATCATTGGGGTAGCTAAGAAGTATTGAATTGGCACTTCATCCATCACACCCAACCTTTACACTCAAAACAAGGTTATCCCATACATGTATAAGTCCCTATAACTATGCATGTAAGCAAATATGGATCATATACAATGTGACAATAACCAAATATACACCATGACCCAAAAACAAAAAAACATATCAAACATCTACACATAGTATCATCATCATACATTGATCACTAAAATGTCATGTATAAGTATCAAATATTAAACATCGATATGGACAACAGACACATATAACACATGATAAACATAGATACACATCAAACATCGATGAGAGATAACATGTATTCCTTCCAAAATGGTATATATATATATATATCAAAAAATAGTGCATCACATACAAAATGGCCCTCATAGGGGATATACAAAAATAATCATAGACCTTACAAGGGATACACCATATAAGCTGCCTCTTGTAGGATTGGTTATCATACAAAATAAGGTCCCTCATCCCTAAATATAATAAAAATGGAGAGCTCAAGCTACCCCTCCACCTACCTAATCTCATGGTCCAATAATGGCTAATGGTGGTACTTCCTCGGCTCACACTAGCTCCAGCTCAGGTCCCCGTGCTGGTCCTAGATCCTTTCGAGGCCTCTGTCTATAAGGATAACTCTCCCCTTAGGGTGCTTCTTGTTCCCTATGGAAAGAAATAGAAATCCTCTTCATAACACCTCAAAGGCCTGACCCACATCCTGCCGGAAGCTGTAGACTGAGGGATAGCTCCTCGTGAGTGAGGTCACCAATATCTCTCTCATTAATATTAGCACTCATCATCCCAACATCTGCTCTAACTCTACTAATGTTGTAACCACCTCAAACCACTTATACTATGAAATGAGAACTTTATACCAACAATGAGAACGCTAGCCATAAAAATGATGTGTTTTGCATAAAAAAACACCAAAAAAACCCCCGAAATAGAAAAGTGTTGATACCAGTATACATGTTTTTTTGGGGGGGTCAAAAATAAGCCATGTCCTAAACATCCCATATTATTGTTTACAAAAACTTTGAAATCAACCCCTAAATTGGAAAAAGATTTTTTTCTTCAAGAGATAAATTACGACTTTTTTGAAACTTACATATTAAACAAAAAAAATATTTCATAAATTATTTCACCACTCTAACCATATAAAATCAAAGAAATTATGATGTGATTCATAATGGAATCATATATTATACCATATAAGAACAATTTATTCAAGTAAATATTCAAAAACTCCTTTAGAGTTTCAATTACAAACATCATACTAGTAAAAAACATCTAAATTGTTTCATGTGAAAGTATTCAAATTCATCCATGGATTCTAACACCCCATCAGAATCTGCATTTTCTATAGATGAAGGACTGATGAAGATGTAGATGACTCATATTATTATCTATTATCAATGGGTGCAACATTTGAGTCTACATCTATGCCCATCATTCCAGATTCCATATTCCTTATGGATCTACGACTTGGTTTAATATACTCCCATCTTGCAACTTATTCTTTTGGCATCCACCTCTTGATAATATATATAGTCTTGGAGTGAATATTATATTTCTTTGTCAACTTAAAATCATAAACAAGTATATCAAGTTCTTCTTATTTCAATATATTAATGCAACGACGCTTTATTTTTTGACCCTTTCATTTTCTCTTTCTGCAATTTTGTTTGTTTGTTTTTAAATGTATTTTTTTCTTAAATTCATGTAGTATTAATTGAATCAAGGACTTCCCCTTATCCCATGATTTTTAATATATATATATATAAACCTACGTAAATTCCACCTATCCCCCTAAACCCCCTGACCCCCCCA